>AYEL01076260.1:0-14146 GCA_000484575.1 Olivierus martensii | reverse complement strand
TTTTTTATTAAAAAATATTATTTTCATTTGAAATTAAATAATTTTCTGTATTCGTTTTCCAATACTTTCATATAGAGCTAAATAAATTTTATTTAATTTTTAAAATCAGTGTATTAATATTTATTTTCTATTATTTTAGGATCGTGTGGACAGCCTTCAATTTAGTAATATTGGATGTAGATTTATAAGTGGTAGTAAAGATGGGACTGCTCTCATTTGGAGATACGAACGCCAACATTGGCATACTATTACATTAAGAATGACCACCAAATTAGGAGGGTAAATATCATTAATATAATATTAAAATAAGTAATTTAAAAAATACAGTAAAACCTGTCTAAGCTGGAATCCCGAGGGACCAGAAAAGTTTTCTGCCTTAGACAGTTTTCCAGCTTATACAGATTTCATTCTGGAATAAAAAAAAACTGACATTTAATGCATTTACAATACATTGTTATTGCAATAGTATACATATTTTGGTAATACAGTAAAATCTGTCTAAGCTGGACACTGCAAAAGCCGGAATCCTGCTCAACATGGAAAATATTTTTATTCCCAAACAACTTCCATAGAGATATCAAAAGAACATATCTGTATAATGCGGAAACTGTCTAACATGGAGACAGAAACCTTTTTAAAAATTTTACTGAATAAAATAACACCTGTATAAGATGGAAAAATAATAATTTTTTTAATCAAATAAGTTTTCATTTTAGAATTAGAATACAAAACTGTCTATTCTGAAATTGAAAGTTACTTTAGTTATAATAATTCAGCTACAATATTGCATATTATTTAATCAAATTGCCAATACAGTGCAAATATTATAGAAAATTAATGACACTCTATTTGAATAATCTTAGAAAATTTCTTTTATTGGAATTGGGATCAAGTCTACAATCTGGGCTAAATTCTGGCGTTTATGAGACTAATATGTTGCAACATGGCCATTAATTAGTTTCAATTTAGTTTGCTATTCTTGTCTGGGATATTTCGTTTTCATTATCACTTTTGTATTTTTGCTATTTTCTTGAAATGACTGGACAAAAGATTAACACTTTATCATTACAATTGAAAATAAATCTCATCGAATGTAGTGGAAAGGTTAAAATGAAACCTAAAGAACTGGCTGTTAAATTCAAATGTGAAAAATCTCAAGTTTATGAAATTCTAAAACATAAGAATAAAATAAAAGAAGAATAGCTATCAGGTAAAAGGAATTTAAGTTCCAAACATAGATTGTATAATTTCATCCCACTTCTTATTACGAGTAAATAAATTCAGCACAATTTTAAAAGTGGAAAATATAGTATATTTTACTAAACTTGTAGATCTTTCAGCTTTATTAAGTTGGCTTAATAAAGCTGAAAGATCTACAAGTTTAGTAAAATATACTGTATTTTCCACTTTTAAAATTGTGCTGAATTTATTTACTCCAAACGTAGATTAAGAATAACAGGAAATGAAGATCTATTCTCTATAACTGGTTTGTTGACGCACGCATATAATCACACCACACCACATTATTCATATCACATCACATTAATTTTGAATTAAACAATAATTAATAATTATTTTATTAATTTATGTTATCGTATTACTATGTATTGGATTAATAATTGCTGCATTAAGTTAAATTTAATTAATTATCATCTGTTATTTAATAATCAAATTTTAATATTTGACTAATTTCCCAAAATAAAAATTTGCCTTAGCCTTGAATCAAATCAGGAATATTGGGCTATTGTTCCAATGCTTTAACCAGTTAGATTATCAAAGCACTGGTAAATTTCATTTCAGGAAGTTTATATATTAATTAATTTGTCTGGTTTAGAATATATAGGCTAATCCAGTAATTTGGTGCTGTATTTTATTTATATATTATCAAAATATGTACCTATTGCAATAATAATGTAGTGTAAATGCATTGAATGTTGTTTTTTTTAATGCCAGAGTGAAACTTGGATAAGCTGGAATGCTGTCTTATGGTGGAAAAATTTTCTGGTTCCTTGCAATTCCAACTTAGACAGGTTTTACTGTATATACCGTATTTGCTGGCGTATAAGACGCACCCCCTTCTATAATGCAAAAAAACGTTTTATACATTATATTACTGATTTTTAATAAATTGCTATTCCATATTATGGAATATCAATTTTATAAAACTAAAATATTTCAAATATTTTTAACTTGTTTTAATTTTAAAATTTATTTTTGAATCTGTTTAGTTTTACATATTTTTCTGAATTCTATGAAAACAATTCAACAGCAAAGTTCTAGAGAATTATACTAGATCAGTAAATAAATTAAAAAAAATAAAATTTGTTTCAGAAATGATCATATTTCTGCAATGTGTATAGATATTTTATATATTAATAGTAAAATCATTTTCTTCTTTTTCTAGAAGTAGCCTTGAAATATCAATATATGAATAAAAACATTTTATCATACCTGGCGTTGATATTGACCAGTTTGGGGGCTCTGCTATAGACAGTCATTGAATGAGACTTATTTTTTCTCCTTGGCAGAGACATCAAAGACTGAATGGATTTTAAGTAGTTTTCTCTCAATTGCATGGTGAAACAAATAACAACTTAATCCTTCTGATTTTGATGTCAACTAGCTTGATGACCCCCTTCATCTAACCATTCATGAAAGAGAGACTCGTATTTTTCAAGGTAGTCTTGGGAAAGCAGTGTTTTAGCAGTTGTCTTTAATCTCCTTTCTGCCATTAAGTTATTGATAGGAAACTGCTGATGTCCCTCAATCCAAGATATCGTTCACTGGGATGAGTGGGAGGGGAGAGAGGCCTACCACCTCTCGTCGACTCCTCACTCTCCAGGAAATGTTTCATGGTGACTTCTTTCAATTCTTTCATGATTAGAATTTTGTCAGGTCAGTGATACTCAGTGGTTTTAAGTTTCCATGAGCTGGCATATTTCTTTTACTCAAAAATAATGAGCCATCAGAGTTTTGTTTTTAAGGGTTTTCTTCAATGGGTAGCTTGCTCTTGATCATCCAACTGAGAATACAAATCCCTGATAAACCATTCTCTAACCCTTTATTGGTGTCATCTTTACGTAAATATGTTCAGTTTCATAGGAGACTGTCACCCTGCATTTTTATTAAGAAATTTTTGCAATTTTTTAATCTACATCTGATTGAATTAAAGTTTTTATTTTTTAGAAATTTCTACTCTATAATGCAAAAAAACGTTTTATACATTATATTACTGATTTTTAATAAATTGCTATTTCATATTATGGAATATCAATTTAAGAAAATTCAAATTTTTTGAAAAAAGAAAATTCAAATTTTTTGAAAAAAAAAAATTATTCAGTTTTACTACCAAGTTTGGTAAAATGTAAAATCTCAGTCCAATGAAACCACTTATAGGCTAATTAAATGAACTACCTTTCCAGTAGAGTTTTCTTGCCTTCTATAAGTAAATGTATTTCTTATTTCGATCATCCTTATGAATCAATTGTTCTGTTAAAACAATATTATCATCAGAAAAATTGCCTGAAATTTGGAACTTGAATTGACAAACAGGATGTCAGCTTTTCTTTCATCAGAATTTTTTATTGATTAAATATTCAAAATTGCAATGATATTCCCTGTTTTAAGTTATTGACAAATATTCTGTATTGAAAATGAATGTTGAATGGATTCTGCATTTCCAAATAGGTTATGAACCACATTTTCTTCTTTTATTGGGATATATCCCATTAATCATGATCAATTTCAGTAATTCTTTAATATGTACTTCTATTAGCAAATCCCATTTCTTGAAACATCGTTGTAATGTTTCTACTGCCTCTGAATAATTTTCAGATGTCATGAGTAATTTTTTGTAAGTGTTTTGGAGCTCAGTTGCATACATTTGATCAGGCATTGAAATTTGTCACTATCATGCAACTCTTCATCTTCATGAATTTTGGTGAATTGGGATCAAAAGGACTGGTTAATTGATCAACTCACCATCAAACTTCTTTCAGTTTGATTTTAGGAAGTTTGTACCTTTGATCTCTATTTCCTGCATTATTAAAACTCTCTTGTGATTTCATTTCCACAATGTTAGTGTTCTTTAATCTTTCATTTACTAATCAAATTACGATAATGAAACAATCCGAATAGTTCTTGGCACCTTCAACTTGAGAAATTAACTGTTCTTCTTTTGTGTCTTCATCAGACAACTTATTTATTATCTCAAGATCTAATTCTCTTAATTGTTTCATTAAATTATATAATTTAGTGAGTTTATTGCTTAGAATGTTGTCATCAGATTTCTCTCATGAAGTTCTTCATTCAAAATATTCATAATCTTCATAAATGAGTATGGACTGCTATTTATTTTGGTTTTCAATGATCTGTCATCATTTCCAATATACTCTTTTGACAAAGTACTAGGGTACTATTTCTAGACTTGGTGTCCCTGTTTGAATACCAGAACGTTGTAATCTCAATTGTAAAGGAAACAGACTTATCTGTTATCTTTAAGCCACAGGATATGATAAGTACTTGAAAAGAAGTTGGAGAGAATTGACAGCACAATTAATCATGAATCAATTTAGGGACAAAAAATCATTTTATTTAAAGCACAAATGACATCCTGTTTACAACAGTTCTAATCACACTAACTCCTCTCTGTTCATCAAACATCTGAAGTCAAGTACAGAGAGAAAATAATTGCCCAATGGTCAACATTCCAAAAAACTCAAAACATTTTCTCGTGTTACTTCCTGTACACTAATACAGATACAGGAAGTAAAGAATGGAATCTATTTGCATCTATCATAAAAGTTCATAAATTAAATCAACAAAACTTTTAATTGCAAATAGTTTTAAATATAGTAAATTATATTTCATACATTTTGTTATAAAATTTAGAAATTTAATTATTAAATGCATATTTTTGCAGCAATTTGCTTGTTTTGCAACTGTATTTAATTTTTCAACAGTTTTAAATTCCCAAAATTAAAACTGATAGTTTTTCTTTCTTACAATAATATTTTTCCTCATATTTTCATAATCATTTGTCAATTATTTTCTGTTGAATGCCAAAAACAATATTAAAAATAATTGTTTTTCTCTGAGTTACATCTTTTCCTTCAAATGAATTATTTTATAAGTAAATCATTAGATACAAAAATTGAACATTTATTCATATGAAGAGTTTTATTTGAATCAAAACAAAAATCTGAACATAATTATATAAAATATGTACTAATTGTTTTGAATGAATATCATAACCTCTTACAATTTTAGTTTCAGCTGCAAATGGATGGCAAGAATAATTTTACTTGGTAAAACTAGAACATTTTTAATATCTTTTTGTTGATTTATGAATAATGAAGTTTTCCCCAACAAACCTGCTGTAAAATAGCCTATTTTAGATTTTAAAAATTTCTGTATTTATAGCTGTTGCTAAATATATAAGAGGTGGCCAAATCTTAGGGAAACGTGCTGTTGAAATTAATGATGATTGCTAGAACCATTGTCATTAATTATCAAAATAGGGCAGTAAAAAGATAAGTAAAAAAGTTAAATTGAATAAATGGCAGTTTTCTTTGTATGATTTTAAATAGTATACAAATACACAAACAATAATATCCATGAAAGAAAAATAAAAGAGAGTGTAAATAATATAAGAAAGAATAGAAGGAACTTATAAAACTAATAGTCAACACACAACATAACCATAAGTGAACCCTAATTAATACTTTTTTCAAAGATAACTCCAAAATGTGGTACTGCATGTTTTTAGCAAGTTTTCAATTTAGTGGCTCATACACATTTATTATGATTTGCAAACATGATTTCAAATGCTGATATGTCAGATGAGAGAAATGTTTTGTCTTACTTGGCATTTATTGAAGAAAATGGCAAACATTGCATAGATACTGTTCGACCAGCGCATTAATGATGAATCAATGAAATTCAATAATTTTTTCTTCATATTCGTCTGGCATCTTTTGAGATATTTTTGTTTTAGTCTGCATACATAGCTGATTTCTCTTCATGAATCTTGAACACCATGATGTTGATCCAGTAAAATCGGCAATTTCTCTATCAGTCGCTATCGCTTTCGCTTGATGAATAATCATTTTTGTAGACACTGAAAGTCCTGCTTTTCTGTGGTCTAAAATCTAAATATTCAGCTCTGCCTCAAGTTCAGGCCATTGTGCAGTTCCTCTTCATAGGTTATGTTTACTGTGAGTTGCTTTTTTTAGATCCTCTTCCTGATTTCGCCAAGTTCTTATCATTTTCTCAGTTGGGGATGGCCCGAAATGCCTCTCTGCAGCCCTGTTTCCATGTTCTTTAGCATATGCAATCACATGTAGCTTGTATGCTATGTTATAGTAATACCGACGTTGTTTTTGAGCCATAACTTGCCAACAAATTTAAGAAAATTGAACAGTAGAAATTTCACACACTTAAAAGTCGTTCACAAAAATTGGAAAGTTTAAACAAACCCACCTGTGATCGTCGATGACAGCGCATGCGCATTCACTGAACGCTACGTAACTGTAATATTCCCACACTCTGCAAGGAAACAAGAAAAAATCGCATAACTCCAAATAGAGGAAATTTCCAGAAATGAATGTAATCAAAAACTGAGTATCGGCATATAAGACGTACCCCGTTTTTCAGACCTATTTTCAAAGAAAAAGTGCGTATTATATGTAAATAAAATATAGTACTGAATTACTGTATTAGCCTATATAATAAAATGCATTTTTTAAAAGCAAAGAAACTGGACATATAATGCCATATTAGAAAAACATGCAACAAGTAGGACTGAACTAAAAATTTTATTTTAAAATTTCACTCTTCAGTTCTTATATGTAGTATTTATATTAAGTACAAAAATTACAAAAGTTTCTTTTCCACATTTTGTCAAGAGTTTTTTGTTTTGTATGTTTATATAAATATGCTTCTCTTTCCATCATTGTGCGTATTTACAAAAATTTTTCAATAATTTGTATGCAACTGAAATGTTTAGAAAATTCTTCTAACAGCCAATTTATTTGTAGCATTAGCAAAATTTCTTATTTTTTCTATTTCTGGAAAGTCTCTTCCCAATCTTTTTTCACTGCCGTCTTCTTCATTTATGGAATTTTCTTCTCTTCTTGACTGGATCAAATCACTCATAATTTGATAATCTGCCTTTATTAAAAAATTTTTATTAATGTTGACATATTCTTCAGCATTTATCTGCATACTGATGTCTTCAAACTGTCTTATAAATGTCTAAATTCCATCAATGTGCAATACCTCCGAAAATTCTTCCATTCTTTATTCAGGTAGACCAATGGTTTCAAATTCAAAAACCACTTTTTCCTTTATAAGATGGAAAAAATTATTATTTTTCCATCTTATACAGGTGTTCTTCTATTCAGTGAAATTTTAAAATGCTTTTCATTTCCACGTTAGACAGTTTCCGCGTTATACAGATATTTTTCTTTGATATTTCTATAGAAGCTGTTCGGGAATAAAGATATTTTCCATGCTGAGCAAGTTTCCAGCTTGTACAGCTTTAGACAGCTTAGACAATTTTTGCTGTGTATCTATATTATGGGCCGAATAGATCTAATATTGCCTGAATAAGCAATATTGCTGAATAGATTGCAAAAAGTAAACTATTGTATTTTTATATTAGAAATTAATGGAAATAAAATATATGCTTTACCTATTTTGACTTTGAGGATAAAATTAATAAATAACTGACTTATAGAAAGCATACATGAAAATTCAAAACCTATTAAATTTTTTAACTTTATAAAATATGCTTTATCATTGAAAAAATACAATATTTTTGTAATGTTTTGTTAAAAGTAATAATTGAAATTTTTTTTTTTTTTAATGTTAAGTGCATTTTAAATGGTTCATATTATTTTGTATGAAAAATTCAAAAAAATTAGTAGAAAAAGTTTTTATAATTCTTCTGAATACTTAGTGTTATAAACTTCAGATTATAACATTTAGCTATTTGAATATAAGTAACTACTATATTTTACTGTTGATGTTTTAAAAATTGTTCTATTTTAGAGAATTTGATAGTTTTATTTTAGATTTGCAAAAATGTTCACCTATTTTATCTCCCAATATAATAAAGTTAAAAAATTAACATTTTTCACCATATTTATGATTGTTCTTACTGTGGATTCCGGTTTCAAACACTTCTTTGCCAATTCAAATTTTCATTCTGTTATCAAAATCCTTGATAATGTTAAGTTTACATTCCAAAGATATTGTTTTCTTTTCTTACTAGGTGCAGGAGAATCAGATTTACTTCGTTTGGACGACACAGTTTAGAAAACATATAACAAAATAATCTTGACTTTTGTCGATTGGGTAGAATTGTAATCGTGCACATAGAGTTCGCGCAAAACACATGCAATGTGTATCATAGCAAGATAGTGTGCAGCAGTGTTGCCAAATTAAAAAATCAAACTGCGTAACTCTGAGTTTGCATAAGTTGGGGTATTACTGTATTATAAAACTAATATAATAATATAAATAAAATTTAATAATTGTAAATTTGATGAATTGTAAATATATTTTGTTATTTATGAGGTATTTTTTATTTAGAAAACCTTCAGATGAAATTGATGATAGTAAACAAAAACTACGGGTAACTATGGTAGGATGGAATACAGATGATTCTGTTGTAATCACTGCTGTAAGCGATTCATCTTTGAAAGTTTGGGATTCTTTTACTGGAAAGTTGAAACATGTGTTAACTGTAAGTATTATTTACTTTTAATAAAATTTTATAATTTTAATCAGCTTCTGATCTAGAAAATTAAAATTGAAAAAAAAACCATTCATAAAAATCTTCATGCTAAAATTGCATAAATCAAAACTTATTCTGCTATAGGAATCAGTAGTATATACTGTTAATTGATTATAATTTATTGATAAAAGTTAGTTTATTATTATTATTATTATTAATTTATTCATGATGTAAATTAATATTCAAATATTTTTATTATAATATGCATTTATGTTTAGTTTATTAATATCTTTCTTTATTTTTAAATTAACCTGTTGTGTGCCAAAAGAGTTAAAATATGATTATATGAAGAAGTTAGCCAATTAAGTAATTAAGCCTAATTAATATGAAGAAAGTTAAAATAGTCATATCTTTCTTAATTTTCATCGAAATTTTTAAAAATTTTTATTGTTTAAGTTTTTTATTCTTTTTCTAACAGTGTAAGAACTTTTTGAATTTTATTTTTTTCAGAAATTTTCATTCTGTATATGTAATCACTGATGATATATAAATTTTTACTATTTGTTAAGATTTTTGTTCTCTTTTTAACAGTTTAAGCTTTTTTCAATTTTTTTTTTTATTTTTTAGAAGTTTTCATTTTGTATATGTGATAGCCAAAAACACTATTTTTTATATAAAGATTTAGCCATTCAATTAAATAATTGCTATTTTTGGATAGCAAGTGGTCTTCTGAATAAACAAGTCATAAATGAATAAAATTAGATCATACTTTCAAAAAACTCAGATGATATATATTTTTTATATGAAAATTTAGCCATCCAATGAAATAATTGCTATTTTTGGATAACAGATGGTCCTCTAAATAAAACAGGTCATCAGTGAAGAAAATTGGACCATATTTTATAAAATAGATAAAAAACCAATTAATATGCAAATTTTTATTAATGAATATTAATTAAAATATGCTGCTCAATTACTTCAAAATTTATATAAATTTTCGAAATATTGTCATTTTTATTAATAATTTATATTTATTGATATGTTTTTACTTTATTTCAATAATTTTTATTTAATATTTTATAAAGTTTTGAATTTATATCAAAAAATCTAATGTAAACAAATCAGAAACAAAAATTGTCTCCTCTCATACATAGATAGCTATAACAATAATTATTTTGCTTTAATTGGACTCCCAATAGTTGAATTTCACATCCCAATATTACACTTCTATAAATTCTATTAGTGTGGTAGGCTTGGCAGGAAAAGTGCAGGTAAGGAATAGCAAAAGTGCTGTGTCCCTTTTAATGACAGATCTTTGTTTACATTAATATTTTCTCATTTTTTGATAAAAATATAGTTGAAATGAAGTAAAAAAATCAATGATTAATAAAAATATTACCTATTTTAATAGAATTAAATAAAATTTTAGTTTTATCTATATATTTTTAAATTTTAATATTTTATAGTTTAGCTTATAAAAAATTAATTTTTGCAAAATATTTTAATAATTAACTTTATTTCAATATATAATCTGAACAAGATAAATGCAGTTATCTAAAATATAGAGAAACAAGGAAAGGAAAAAAAAAAATTATTTTTTTGAAAAATATTCAATAATATATATTTTTGTAAGGATTTCTTAAAATAAAGAATTTTGGCCAGAAACATATAGGAACTATATGATCAGAAACTCATGTTGCTTTTTTGAAAATTCTAAACACAGTTACAATAAACTGATTAGGACTGGCCAAATTGCAGTTGTAAAATTCCATTATTTGTTTCTGCCATGTGTGGCATATGCCATCAGCATGCAATGGGTTAAAAAAAAAATGCATATTATTATTATTTATTATATTTGAAATATCAATTTAAATTTTTGAATTGCATAAATCAGAAGTTGACTATATTTAACATTTTACTTTTTGTTTTATTTAAATTTTAAAGATTAAATTAGGATTATAAATATTTATAGGTTCATGAAGATGAAGTATTTGTATTGGAACCACATCCTACTGATCCTCGTGTACTTTTAAGTGGTGGACATGATGGAAGAATTGTATTATAATAAATTTTTTAATATTTTTTTTATTTTAAGTGTATTTTTTTGCAAATAATAATAATAATAATAATTTTTTTTTATTTTCAGATTGAAGGCCAAGGGCATGGTGCTGTATTTGATTGTAAATTTTCTCCTGATGGATTTATATTTGCATCAACTGACTCTCATGGTCATCTCAGTATTTTTGGATATGGTTCCAATGATAATTACAAAAAAGTAAAGAAAGTTTATTAAGATAATGTACAAAAATAAACTTGTATTAAAATCTTATTCTTAAAAATCTGTCAAAACTTTCAGGTTCCAGATGAACAATTTTTTCATACTGATTATCGTCCATTAATCAGAGATGCTAATCATCATGTATTAGATGAACAGACACAGTGTGCACCACATCTGATGCCACCACCTTTTCTTGTTGATATTGATGGAAATCCTTATCCTCCAAATTTACAGAGGCTAGTTCCAGGAAGAGAAAACTGCAATGATAGCCAGCTGATACCATATATTGCTGTTTCTGCCAATGGTAAAAACATTTTTGTGTTATGCTAATTATACTTAATGGGTTGCATAAAATTTAAAATTTTATAATATTGATAGATACATAATTAAAATAACTTACATAATTACAAATAAAATATATCTCAAGTTTATAGGATTGTTATTAACAATAAAAATACCTTTACAAAGTGCTTTTAGGCTAGTAATCCTGAAAGTGTATACTTACATACATAATCCCTCTTCAGTACACACAACACTGTAATTTCTTTGTTATTAAAGATTCTTTAAGTTTGAACTTTATTTTATTTGTATTAATTACTCAGTTCTTTACTTAATTATATGTAATTATGCATAGTTAAACACACTATAGATTTTCAAAAGTTTTCCTATCAAATCAAGTTAAAATAACACAATTTTATTATTTTATATAATGTACATTATTACTGTTTTATTTATTTATTTTTTGCTAATATATATAGTATAGATCAGGGCTGTCCAACCTGTGGCTCAGCACTGTAGTAAATGCTGCCCAACATAAAATAATAAACTTCTTAAAACATTGAGATTTTTATGTAAAATCTCAATGTTTTAAGAAGTTTACGATTGTGCTTATTTTTTTATTTTTTGAAAGTCATGCTGTATTGTAATAGTTTTTATTTAAAAAAGTATTACGCCATAACATCATAAAATATCTCACTCATAAAGAAAAAAGAAAATTTGTTTTATTTTTGTACTAAAAATATATGAAAAATATGAAGTTTTTTATTTAAATACTTATCTACATTTCCTATTTCCATTTTCTAAAATATTTCTTATTTCAATGATTAAAACTTCTTGATCTACTCAATGCTATGATATTTTTGCTTATTTGTCATGTTGGATATCATATATTGTACATTATTTACTAACTTTTTTGTTTAACAGCTATCATTAGAATTAGTATATTTTATGTGTGGTCCAAGACAATATTTTTCTTCAAATGTGGCCCAAGGAAGCCAAAAGGTTGGACCTATGGTATAGATAATGCAAACATGCATATAAAAATTAGTACTTAACACAAAATTCATATGCTGCAGCATGATATTTGTTTTTATTAAAAAAAATTATTAGAACAGCATATTGTAATTTTTTTATTCTCTTTATATTAATACAGGAGCTCCTCAAATTATGAACATTTGTACTTACAAATGTGAAATTTCTTTTTGAAATTTCAGGAAATTTCAAAAACTCTTCAATTATTTTTAAACAATGATAGCAAGATGCTCCAACAATCTATGTAAAATTACACAGTTAATTAATGCATTATGGCAATATTTCAAATACTGGTGGCAGCAATTACATTAAAAAATCCGCACTTTATACTCAAAACTTTTTATAGTTTTATTCTCTTTAACTGCTTTCAACTTATTACTTAATTGGATAAATGAACGGCACTCTATGCAGTTAGAAGCTCAAACATATTTATTCAATATCATTAAATGCTAACGCTTTCGGTATATTTACACCATCATCAGGCATCTTATACTACTTTCTCATTCGAATGTATTAAGGTTTATTATATATTCTGCCAAAATGAATATAATAGTATAATTTAAAGATTTGAACTGTTCTTAAAGTTTAAATTAGGTGTAAAATATATAAACGAATGTATTCTAATACGTTGTAATTGCCATAGCAATATATGTAAACAATAGCTTGATTCGAATGAGAAAGTAGTATAAGATGCCTGATGATGGTGTAAATACACTGAAAAAGCATTAGCATTTAATGATATTGAATAAATATGTTTGAGCTTCTAACTGCGTAGAGTGCTGTTCATTTAGCCAATCAAAACTTTTTGTTCAAATTGTGAAATAAGAAATTTCTAATTGGTGTAACTGTGAAATATTGTACAAAACATATTGTTTAAAGTTATTTCAACACTTTTTGAGGCCAATAATGGCAATATCTGACTTATAAACAAAACTTACATACGAATTATGTTTATGATTCAAGAAGCATAAATATATTGGGTGTCCAAAATATTGTAATAACACTAAGGCCTGGTTCCATCATTGCATTGTTACTTTAACAACGATGTCACTGAGTGGTATTAGGAAAATTCTGTTCCACCAATCGTTGTTAAGCCTAACAGTAATGTCAATATGTAACATTAGTCTCGACCACTATTAAGACCGATGTCAGAGTATTCAAACAGCAAAACCTACTTTAGTCTGATATATCTGCTGAGTTATAGAGTGGTATTAGGAAAATTCTGTTCCACCAATCGTTGTTAAGCCTAACAGTAATGTCAAAATTCTGTTCCACCAATCGTTGTTAAGCCTAACAGTAATGTCAACATTAGTCTCGACCACTATTAAGACCGATGTCAGAGTATTCAAACAGCAAAACCTACTTTAGTCTGATATATCTGCTGAGTTATACTAATAATAATAATAAAAACTACAAAAACAAAACAAATTTGAATATCTGAATTTAATAATAATGAATTTTATTTGCTTTTCAAATTACCAAATTATAATTATACATGCGACGTGATTAATAATTTTAAAATAAGTTGTTAATAATACATGCATGAATATTATCTTCATACTAGGCTTCTTAAAAATAGTACAGATCGTGGAATACAGGCGGCCCTCGACTTTCGCACATAATTGGTTCCTGGAAGTGTGTGCGAATGTTGAATGTTCGAAAGTCGAGGGATGTAAAAAAATGTGCACCAAAAACTGTGTTTTAAAATATTTAGTTATCAGTATGTATACATCATGAAGTTAAAGAGACGTGTTTAAGTGCTTTTGGGGGTTTTCTTTATAAACGTGTCAAGATTTAGTTGAATATCTCATTTTTTT
>AYEL01076259.1:0-19139 GCA_000484575.1 Olivierus martensii | reverse complement strand
GTTTACTTTCAACACTAGCCATCTTGTCTTGTCACGTGTTGCTATAGCATCATTTCTTACCATGTGCTTTAATTTGACCAATAGGCATTTTACCAGGAACATGAACAACAATCATAGTGTCAGCTCTTCGCTGTCAGTAAACATCGCTAACAAAAGTTGTGGTGGAACGATCTGTTGTTACTGATTGTTGTTACACTGACAATGTCATTTATTGACAGTAGTGTTATACGATGTTGGTGGAACCAACCGATCGTTGTTACACTGACAATGTCATTTACTGACAGTAGTGTTATACGATGTTGGTGGAACCAACCGACCCTATGTCAAATTCATCACTACCTTGTGGTTGGAACTTATTTCTTGTTTTATATTGTTTCATTTTTATTCTGTTATGACCATGAACTTGCCAAACAGATTCTTTGTTAAATTAGTAATATTGTATCCTTTTGATGAATAGATATGAATTATATTAATAATAATTATCATCAGTAGAAAATAAAGCCCACAGCAATTTGTCTTGGTTGCAGAAAACTTATTTATAATAGTTGAAATAAGATGCAGTGAAATTTTGATCTACTCTTTCTGGATATATTGCTTTCCTGGAAACATCATTCAATTTTTAGGTCTCTGAATAAATTCTATTTAAATTAGGAAAATTAAACCAATATCAGTTGTTCCTTGATTGTTTTTTTACATCTTTCAATCAGAAATTTTAGTCCTTAAATACATTAATCCCAGACAGATCATTTTTAAGAAAGAGCACATTATCTACATGTTGGTAAAAATTTACTTTATCTCTTATGGATTAAGCAGCATCCAATGTTGCCATTCCATCATGTTCTTGTCATCATCAGTCACCACTTGTGCTCATTGTCATCAAGTGCTGGTAATGAGTGCAATCTCTACATCACTCTATATCCTTGCCTGATTCAGTTTGTGATGCAACACACCTAACTGCAAGGAGTAAAGTAAACTTTTATCAGACTTTGTACAGTGAGTTGTGCAATCTTAGATATGTCTTACCTGCAGACAATGAGTTAAAAGAAAAAAGGGTAATGGTGAGAGTCTGATCTAGCTTGAAAAAACTTTCAGTATGTATGTTGCCAAAGCCAAGTTAAGTCTTATGAGTACCTTTATGCAAACATTAACTTTGTATTAGTTTATTTCAAAATTTGTAAAATTTCAAAACTTTTAGAACTTTGCACCATCATGCATATCACATCTTGTGCCTATGAATGGCATGGCACTGCATGTTGCCAGATAAAGTAACTTTTTATTGTAATTTGTCATCAAAAAGCATTAAGTTTAAAAATTAGTAAATGTTTTTCAGCAAATCTAAATTCCCTTTAATGAAAAAACATAAATTATTATTGATATAAGAATTTTGCTATTTTCACTCTGGTAGTTAATGATTTTTTGTAAATCAGATTTGGCAGCACTGCCTGTAATCATATCACTGCTCTTTCAACTAATTGAATACTGTATATACTACATAGTCCAGCATGTGTCTTTAATCCATTACAGTTATCATGCACTATTGTTAGCATTATCTTTTAATCTGTTTTTCATTTTTTTATTTATGTTGGTCTCCATGTCTATTGTTTTCCCATAACCATAATTTTTTCCCCCTCCCAGCCAAATCCCAACAAAAATTATGAATCAATGTTTCACTATACCTTATTTTTATTAATTAAGTGTAGATTATATTAAAAATGACTGTATTCACATAGAAAAATGAAATAAGTTTTTATATATTCAAAAGATTTATATTTATAAATTGAAAAAACATTTAATATTAAAAATTTCTAACTCTCAATCTATCTTTGATAAATTTTGTTTTGTGGAGTTTATAAATAATTACATAAATAAAATATTTTTCATTTCTTTCAACTGTTAAAACTATTTTTAATGTTTATACTTTCTGTTTTTGTCATTTTTAATTACATCGCGATTTGTCCGGATTTACCTGCACGACCCTGTATATACAGATTTAAAAAAATTTTTTTTTTTCTTACTTAGTCCTATTGTAGTGATTGAAGTAGATACATAGATCTTTTTCTTTAAATAGTTTTTTTCATTTATATAAATGATTTTAAAATTTTTTATATATTTATAACATGTATTACAATTATGAAATTTGATAAAATAATTACTAAAATTTTGATTTCTTGAAAATTAATATTAAATAACAACAGGTGAAGCAGAAATATTGGAACCTGTAAGACAAGTAGAAATTGTTGATCCTCATCGTCCAACTATTGATGATATGATAGAACGATTACAACACGAACAAGCAGCTGCAGGTTCTGCTGAATGAAGCAGAAATATTGGAACCTGTAAGACAAGTAGAAATTGTTGATCCTCATCGTCCAACAATTGATGATATGATTGAACGATTACAACACGAACAAGCAGCTGCAGGTTCTGCTGAGGCAGGAGAAAGAAGTGGTCAAGAACCTTTTTCTCCTCGTAGTCGATCTGCTCAACAAGGTAGTTTAAAGTTAGTTATGCTTTCTTTATGACAAGTTTCAAAATCTTTCAGATAATTTAAGTATAGTTTATAAAATAACTGATACAAAATATAATAATTTATTTTTATATCATTATGTGAAAAATATTTCATGTAATGATATAAATAATTAAATTATAATATTACAACTTATTTATAATTTAAATTAGAATTGAGTTAAGTAAATTTTTTTTTATTAAAAATTTATTTGATAATTTTAGGGCATCGATTAGTTGGAATGAGGAATGATGGTGACATAGAAGGTGTTCGTCAGTCTAGTGGGAATTGGCAGTCTCGAGGAAATAGTAGTGAAATGCCAACATGGACAAAACGTGTTGTTGTTAAGCCATTAACTTCTGCAATGATGGCATATCAGTATCATCATCGAACTTTGCTGTCTGATGCAGAATGGGCTCATTATTTAAGAGAAAAGAAAAGAAGGCCTATTACTATAATAAAAGAGGTAATTTCTCTATTAAATTATTATTTTTTAAAATTATTGTATGCGTTTTTGTAAATATCAATATTGTAAACCTACTGTGATATAAGTACAGTAGATCTTCATTAAGTGTTGTCACAGTTAACATTATTTTGCCAGCACAAGTATACAATATTATCTATGAACAACACTTAATGTTAATTAAACTATAAACCTCACAGGACATTTGGCCAGATTGGCTGGGCAGAGACACTTCAGCTTTTTAATTAGAGGACCTGGAACCAAATTAGGAAACTGCCTCTTGGGAAATTTATGTGAGCACTCCATGTCAGACTTGTCAATCCCTGTCTGTATAGTACAAAGCGAGTATATAATAAATGAGACAGCTTAACGTTAAAAAGTATCACTGCTCTGCAGCACCTCTTACTTGAAGCAGTTGGGGGATGTTATAAGCTTGGAATTATGAAACTTGTTTATATTGGTCAATTCTCAAATGTGATTCAAATGCTGGTTCATATGTCAAGGAACATTAAAAAGACTACTAAAAAATGAAATTAGCTAAACCGATAACACAATAAGAATTATTGTCCCGTTTTCATATGCAAATATTTAATACATGTAATATTGTTATTGTTGTATGTATTGTTTGTACATGTGTATTTTACATTGGAAACAGAAATTAGCTGTGTGTGTTAAGAAAAACAAAACATCTATAAAATAAATAAAAAAAGAGATAATCACTTAAAATTATTTCACCATATTATATGCACAAAAATATTTTATTCACGTTTACATAAAAAAAATGAATTTTATTTGACTAAAGACAATAGGGAAAGAATTGACCTTATTTCAAAACAATTATTTACGATATTGATTTCATAAAGGTAGTGGAACTTATTTTATTTTGAATTCATTCATCCTTCAAAAGAATAATAATTTGATTGCTTTTTAGGTTTCATGTTGCTAAACTTAAAACATAAATAAGTAATTTTATAGTATAAATCTTTGATTTCATGTACTCTGTTTCTTCTGTTTGTACACTGAAATTTTTCTCTTGGTGCCATTTCCAATTCTGTGCAAAACTTTCAATATCCAAGCATGCGCTGATCACATGAAAGTGTTTCATAACCCCATTCGTTAGATGGCACTATAAGTTGAAGCAAATTCCTCTCTATAGAAGCTTTCTTGCTTATTATATGCTCTCTTTAGTATAGTATGACAGATTTACACGTGGGCAATCTGTGATAGGGTTTAGATCAGGATTCCCAACCTTTTTCTTGCATCGACCCTTTTTAAAAGAATGCTTTTCTTCATCAACCCACTTAAATTTTTCTCTATAATATACAGTGTACAACATAATCATAATACATAATTGCACATAAATAACTTAAAGATAACAATTAGACTAAGAATATGAGCAAAAGCTGTGAAAAAATAGTTTATTAGATTTATGCTTTATTATTTTTTGTACTATAATCATTTTTAATTTTACAAATATAAACAAGTTTTCAGAAACAAAATCACAGATTCTAATTGGCCAAAAGATCGATATTAATTAATGTGATGGCTGCGATTGATGTATTGATGCAATTTTTTTTAATATTTGCATAAAATTGCTTAACTTAATTCTTAAATCATTTCATTAAAAAATTTTGAACCTGTTTCTTGTTTTTCGTAGTAAATTATTGACTTGACTAAAGCCTGCTATGGGATATCCAAGTGGTAATGTTGTCGGCGTGCCATGCAGGAGGACCTGGGTTTGTACCCCAGGTCTGGTCCTTGGTTTTTTGGGTTGCTGGGCCCGGCTTGGCGATCCCCATCCTTTTACACGTGGGCAATCTGTGATAGGGTTTAGATCAGGATTCCCAACCTTTTTCTTGCATTGACCCCTTTTAAAAGAATGCTTTTATTCATCAACCCACTTAAATTTTTCTCTATAATATACAACATATAACATAATCATAATACAAATAATTGCACATAAATAACTTAAAGATAACAATTAGACTAAGAATATGAACAAAAGTTTTGAAATAAATGGTTTATTAGATTTATGTTTTATTTTTTTGTATTATTATCATTTTTAATTTTACAAATATAAACAAGTTTTCAGAAACAAAATCACAGATTCTAATTGGCCAAAAGATCGATATTAATTAATGTGATGGCTGCGATTGATGTATTGATGCAATTTTTTTTAATATTTGCATAAAATTGCTTAACTTAATTCTTAAATCATTTCATTAAAAAATTTTGAGTATTGATGCAATTTTTTTTTAATATTTGGCATAAAATGGCTTAAATTAATTCTTAAATCACCTCGTTCAAAAATATTCAACACGTTGCTTGTTTTCCGTAGTAAATTATTTATTGACTTGACTAAATCCTGCTTCCACTAGGTAAGAAGAGGGAAAAGTTAATAATGCAGATTTGTTTTTCGTAGTAAATTATTGACTTGACTAAAGCCTGCTATGGGATATCCAAGTGGTAATGCTGTCGGCGTGCCATGCAGGAGGACCTGGGTTCGTACTCCAGGTCTGGTCCTTGGTTTTTTGGGTTGCTGGGCCCGGCTTGGTGATCCCCATTTTTCACCATCCAGCACCCCTCCATGGGTGTGGGTGCAGCCTATGGTTGGAATGTCCTGCCCCTTAGTAATCTCCTGATTGGAAAGGGGCATAAAATATACAAAAAAAAATAAAACTAGGTAAGAAGAGGGAAATTGGTAACAACTTTTATTTGGGGATATTTCTCTCGGATGGCTTTTAAATTCCAAAACTTAGAATACCTGTGTTTCAAATAAGACTTGTGCTTGAACATCCTCTTCAATGCAATCAACTCTTTTTGTGTCACAATATCAAAATCAGATATATCATAGTACAACAGTTCTATAATCCATGCTGGCACCTTCAAATTTCAATATCTTGGAAGTGGTGACTTTTCTCGGATGACTTTTAAATTCCAAAACTTAACATACCTATGTGTTTCAAATAAGACTTGTGCTTGAACATCCTGCTTCAATGCAATCAACTCTTTTTGTATCATAATATCAAAATCAGATATATCACATGCTATGATCCATGCTAGCACATTCAAATTTTCAATGTCTTGGAAGCAAACATTAAAATCTTTTAAATTTTGCAAGTGGCTTGTATATAACAATATATCTTCTGAGGAAATGCAATCTTTTTCAATAACGGACAATTGCAAATTAAAAATTTATATATTTTTAAACAAATTTATTGGTTTTTAAAATATATTAAACAATTTTATGTATTTCATATGATTTCTTTCTTATACATGATATAGCTTTTTATAAATAAACAATTAATTATCAATTTTATTATTGGATTGTCTGGAAAGTTCGTGCGTTTTCTTCAATAAGCAAATAAAACAAAATTTACAAATTTAAAGATAATTTTATTCAGTAAAATAATTTCCGTCTGAATTTACAACCTTTTCCCATCGAGTCGGTAGTTTTTTTGATGCCATTTTCAAAAACTTTTGCTTGTTGTGATTCAAAAAATAATTTTAAGTGTTTTTCGACTTCAGCAATATTTATAAATTTTTTCTCTTGTAGAAAATTTTGTAGCGATCGAAACAGATAGTAATCCGACGGTGCAATGTCTGACGAACAATATATCTTCTGAGGAAATGCAATCCTTTTCAATAATGGACAATCGCAAATTAAAAAAATAATATATTTTTAAAATATTTTATTGATTTTTAAAATATATTAAATAATTTTAGTGTATTTTTTTCCTTACCACATGATATAGCTTTATATCACTAAACAATTGCGAAGACCAGGGTTGCCCTTGGTTCGCCTGTTTGGTTCAGACTCCTAACCCTCACTTCTTCTCCCATCTTTCGGTATGAATACAGATGTTAATAGTAATTTCTGTGGATGCCAGCCAGTCCAGCCTGTTTGGTTCAGACTCCTAACCCTCACTTCTTCTCCCATCTTTCGGTATGAATACAGGTGTTAATAGTAATTTCTGTGGATGCCAGCCGGAGAAAACACAATACTGCTTCCATTGAATAATTAACTTATTAGCTTTTATTAACTTCAAAAAGAATAACAGAAAATTTACTAAATAAACAAATATAAAATACACTGTGATCCTTCTTAACTACCAAACACAGTCGTGGCCAAGTTTCAATATAGACAACAATCCAACGGCAAGACAAGTCCACAACACAGTACAAAAACTTCTTTAGACAAGATCCACAAAGATGATGAAGACATGATGACCACCAGAAGGACTCTCTGAACTGTGCCGCAGACGATACTTATGTACAGCTAGATTTGCATATTGTACAAATATTTTTACATTCGAAATAAATAGACGATATAGTTGAATAATTAATAATTCATGTGTCTTCTTTAACTTTAGTAGAACAACCAAATAATAAGTAATTTACACAAAATTAATCACAATAAAAAATATTACCTAGACAGTGAAACTATCGTCCTTCATTTTCAAGATGGCAGGCAACACCTCTGGTCAGAACACTACACGTCTCCACACGAGGTAATTTTCAAACTTAATACTGACTTTCTCAAAATATTAATTCAATACTAACAAATTTTTATCCTTTTCTATTAACTTCATACAATTAATTATCAGTTTTATTAATAAATTCAAACTTAATACTGACTTTCTCAAAATATTAATTCAATACTAACAAATTTTTATCCTTTTAACTTCATACAATTAATTATCAATTTTATTAATAAATTTTTTGTAATCTATGGGATCTTGATCTTGATTATGCCGATCAATCACCAGTGCATATTCTGCTATCGACCCCCAATAGACCCCTTGATCATCATTGACCCCATTGGGAACCCCTAGTCTAGATTGACACAGCTGTTAAGTGATTAATGAATGAATGAGAATTTGTGTTAAAAATCTAATCATGGACATAACATCTCTAAATTCTAAACTATCCTTTATTAGAAAATAATTTTTTTTACCTATAAGACATTATATGGCCATAGTTAGTACAAAAGTAGTTATTAATAGTTATTAAAAAAAAAAATTAAACATTATATGGCTGCTATGTAACACTATCCTTTATTAGAAAATAATTTTTTTTACCTATAAGACATTATATGGCCATAGTTAGTATGAAAGTAGTTATTAATAGTTATTAAAAAAAAAATTAAACATTATATGGCTGCTATGTAACATTTTACTATTAAACCATGCTTTAGTTTCATTTCATTATTGAACAATACAATAATAATTAGATCAGAAAAATTACTAAATATTATTATTCTAGTACTAGAAAACATTCTAAATACTTAAATCCAGCTCTTAATACTAAGCCTATAGGACTTTTGATTTCAGTTGTAAAGTCACTAATCTGCAAATATCAATAAATAACAATAATAGATCTAATCTAACATGTCTAATGACTCTACAAATCCAGAGTCCGGCTTGAGTTCAGATCTTTTACTAATTCCTAAAATAATTATATCAAATCAAAAACAATCAATCAATAATTAACATCTACCCGACAACAATACACCACTGGAAAACTTACAGCATAAAGTATCAAACAAGTGTTAGGCCTAAATAGCAAAATAATTATATCAAATCAAAAACAATCAATCAATAATTAACATCTACCCGACAACAACACACCACCGGAAAACTTACAGCATAAAGTATCAAACAAGTGTTAGGCCTAAATAACGAAAAAATGATGTCAGAAACTTATACTAATAAATAGAATAAATTCTCAAAGCCAATTAAATAATGAAATATAAATTTATTTGGACTCAAAACACTTACAAAAGTGTAAACAAAGCTTTACTAAGCAATAATAAAGCACAATTCAAATTATCAACCAAACTTATTTAATCAAAATTCAAATATTCAAAAATCAAATATTCACAATAAATATAACCTTAAATATTAATCAATATCTTAGGCATTAGATATTGATTAATATTTAAGGTTATATTTTCAAATATTCAAAAATCAAATATTCACAATAAATATAACCTTAAATATTAATCAATATCTAATGCCTCCACCACCGATACAAATTTAATCCATTGTAGATCTTTACAAGAAATTCAAATGTCACTATTCAGCTCTACTTCAGTACAGACACCTCGCTGTGTCATTTGATGCGTAATTTTTATACTTGTGATTTACAGTCATGAGCTTGGCTCATTTACATAAAGTCCTACAACAATGTCGAATTTATTAGTTTACAGAGTAATCAGTTCATATCATCCTCTCTACAAATTAATCATGTACTAAACAAAACATTGATAAGAGATCATTCTTATATTCTCACATCAGATCAGTGGTAAAATTATTTAGATTAGATGACGTGAAGAACCGAAAGAGTTTGTTCAGAAGACGAATTTCTGGTCTGTAACACATAATTGCTAACTGTCGAGATGGAGAACGTGGAATGTGAGTTAATTCTTAAACTAAAATATAATACATTAAATAATAATGAAAATAACAATAAATAATAAAAAACCATAATAAAATAATAAACAGGATAAGTCACAGTTAACTTCTTCTCACAGTTAAAGTTGCAATTTTCAGGAATCTAACCTTGACATTAAATAAAGATCTATTGTACTCAAAATAACTTTGCAGGAATGATATTATGTAATAATAATATAATCAAATCAATATAATTACCAATCATAGGAAAAATCATCAGATGGAAATACATTAATCCTAATAATTAATTATTAAAATTTACAATTGATTCCAAATTTTCTCATTTGGAGGAATTTGTTAATTGGTAATATGATATAAACAGAATATAAATGCATTATATAACATAAATTTTTTTCTATTATTAATTAATATACTAATCTATTATAATACAATATTTTATTCTTGAATTGTTTTAATTTTTTAATTATCTATATATTAATACATTTCACATTCAAAAATTTTTGATAAATAGAAGAGTATAAATTTTCCTGTCAGCATAATGTTTCATATTTTTCTTTCTTGGTTAGGAAGACAATTATAGCATCAATCAATACAGAATTTTATGTAGATATATATAACATCTATTTTCCTGTCAGCATAATGTTTCATATTTTTCTTTCTTGGTTAGGAAGACAATTATAGTATCAATCAATACAGAATTTTATGTAGATATATATATAACATTTTTTTATTTTTAATTTGACTTTATATCTATCTGTAATTGTCAAAAACTGGCTATTGATGAAATTTTATAAGTTTCTTAATAAATACATGATGTTACTACATGCATGATGTTATTAAGAAAATAGATGGAGTTGTGGCTGCAACAGATTGTTGTTGTGAGGAAAAATTCAAATTTTATTAATTCTTTAACTCTATAAAGGCGGGTGTCCACTGTCCCGGTTTCACCGACCGGTATTGCCAAGTACCCCACTTCACCATCGTTGAAAACGGAAGAGAAGTGTACATTTCACCAGCAGCCATCTAGCTGGCAAACGAGAGGACCAATGAGATGATTCATAAGATTTACCAAAACTAACCAATTGATGAGGAGCTAACATAATTTGTCGGAATAATAACAATGAGAATCTATTCTCTGGTGTTTGTGGAAAATTCTGTTATTTCGGCGATTACAGTTTTTCCAGTAAAAAGTCTAGAGAGAAAAATATTTTTAATAAAGCAAAAAAATGATTAGAATTGCTTGGATTTCTCTTCTCATGCTTAAAAAAAAATTCGTTGCTTAAAAGTCGACTGATTTCGAATAGATAAAAGCTATAATACTTTTTATCCACTTTTATATGATGAAATATAACTTGTTGTTGAATATTTTATTTTTTAACATAAAAGCATTAAATTTGGATACACATTACAATAAACGAGGGTGACAATCATACCACTAGTCAAAGATTAAAAACGAATAGAGTATGACATCATTGTTAAATTTTCACCCAATTGATTGAAAGCAATTTTGCCGAGTCCGGCAGCCAGCAGAATTTAAACTCGACAGACTGGCCCGGCAATCGGCAAAACCGGTAGCTCGTCACATGGTTACCATGGCAATTCACACAATTTTTGTCAATAATATAGAGAGATATGGATGCCTTTGATGATGATGATAGATATTATTATGATTTTGATATAAACTGTAAGTTTTTTAAAATGTTTTAAAAAACTTATAAAAATTTATGTAATATGTTTCTAATATATGTATAAAACATTTAACTAATATTTCAAAAATAATATAATAAATCTTGATTAGGCAGTATGAATTCTGTCTTGTACAGGTAGGCCTCGATTAGTGAGAGTTCGAATAATGTACATATTTATTAAATTTGTCAAGCAACTATAGGTAGGCCTCGATTAGTGTGAGTTTTATTTGATTAGTGCGACTTACAAAAATGATACTGTTTTTCAGTTAGTGTGAGCAAATATTCGCGACTTATAAAATTGATACCATTTTTCAGTTAGTGCGAGCAAATATTTGATTAATGCGCGACTTATAAAATTGATACCATTTTTCAGTTAGTGCGAGCAAATATTCAATTAATGCAAAAATGATACTATTTTTCACCTACACGACGCTCTTCCGATCTCAACTTATAAAATTGATACCGTTTTTCAGTTACGATATTCGATTAGTGCGACTTATAAAAATGATACCGTTTTTCACTTAGTGCGAGCAAATATTTGATTAATGCAAGTTGTAAGCATAGACCAGTCTTAAATATTCGATTAATGCGAGTTGTAAGCATAGACCAGTCTTACTAACATAGGTCCGTCCCCTTTTATGATGTCAATTAACAAATTAATGTTAATTTTCGTTTAGTCCATCCCCTTTTATGATGTCAATTAACAAATTAATGTTAATTTTCGGTCTAATGCGAGTTGTAAGCATAGACCAGTTTTACTAACAAAGGTCCATTTTAATGCAAGTTGTAAGCATAGATCAGTCTTACTAACAAAGGTCCATCCCATTTTATGATGTCAATTAACAAATTAATGTTAATTTTCAGTTAGTAAAACCAGACTAGGAGTAGTCCAAGAACAATCACTTGGCTTTGAAGGGGTAAAATACCAGAAAGATGAGCTTTTTTGCCATTAGCTATTATTTGCCTATTATACTGCTGTGTTACCCATATTATTTATTTTCTTTTGTTTATTACCTGATTTCTTTATTTAAAATAAAACTTGTGAAAAAAAGTTGTTTTTTTTTTTTTTTTTTAAAAAAATCTTTTAAAAAAAAATTGTTTTTTTTATTTTTTGTTTTCATATTCTGCTAATAAACAAATAGAAAACTTGTTAAAAATTTCTTATTGGTTCATTAACTTAGCTAACTAGTTCTATCTGAAATTAATTTACTGATTCAATAAAGCTGCAATGCTTAATCGCAAATCGGACTAGCCACTCAATTCTTGACCCAGAATTGGCGGTTGGGCGGTGCTTAACTTCTGCTTTCGATTTGCTAATTTGGTTTTGATTTGGTGGTTGGATTGATGATGATATTTTGAGACACAAGTCACAATAATTCTAAGATATCTTCAATTTGGAAGTTGGATTGATGTTGGTATGAGATGCAAATTTGGTTTTGATTTGGCGGTTAGTTTGATGATGATATGAGACACAATCTGTGATTGAGCGACATAAAAACGGCGCTCAACTTCTGCTTTTGATTTGGTGGTTGGTTTTTTGATGGCTATGACAATTCCTGGTAAGTTATTAATTTAGATGATGAACAATGATGTATGAGACGCAATTCCTGGTAAGTTATTAATTTAGATGATGAACAACAGATTCGCTATTTTGGTTTTGATTTGGCAGTTAGTTTGATGATGATAACCGCTTTCGATTTGCTATTTTGGTTTCGATTTTGATGATGGTATGAGGAGACATAATTCCTTTTGATTTGGCGGTTGGTTTGATGATGATATGAGACGCAATTCCTGTTAAGTTATTAATTTAGATGATGAACAACAATGTAAAATATGAAAATAATTATTTCTTAAACGATTAGTATTGTGTTATTCATTGTGAGGTTGGCTAATGGCCAGAATCTCACAAAGCAAGAACCAATTACCATATTTTACATATAGTTAATACTTCGATTAGTGTGAATTCAAATACTGCAAGAAATTTGTGAGACCCATTATTCACACTAATCGAAGCCTACCTGTACTTGATTTTTTTTTTGTTTTTATTAGAAAGTTATGTTTATGGTTTTTTGTCCTTTGCTTGTTTTATTATTTATACATTACTTTTGGTTTCTATTTCAACCAATTTTTGAAAAATGTAGTTATATTTAAATTATTTTTAGATGGAATTTTAAAAATTGGAATTGATGTATATAATGTTAAAAGATATAATCTAAATAGCAATGTAAGAACACTTGAACAGATGAAGAAAATATCAAATATTATGTAAATTAGTATGGAAAAGAATTTTGAGAATTGTACAAAATAGTATACTAATGAGGAGTGAAGGCAATTTAGACTTTCACCTTGAAATGCATATATTCATTGGAAAATAAACTTACATTTTAAACTCTTATTGTTGTTTGAAGGCCAGGTTGATTGAGATAGAGACCAGAAAAAATGCACAAACTTATGTTTTTTTATGGTATGTTAGGCCAAGTACTTTCTTTGATCTATGACTTTAATATGCAGTCATTCAGGGCAACTTTGTTATTTTTGATTGTGTATATTATGCCTGGCATCTGTTAATAAACAAATATTCATCAAAGTAAAATAAACAAGTCATCATTATCCTTTTAATACCAATCTTAATTTCCATCTGATTTGTTTTTGGCTTTATTGGTTTCTTGTAGTTTGATATTTTAGGAAAAATTTAAAATGTTTTCCAAACAATATTTTTTGTGATATAAATATAATTCTAAATTTTTAATATTTTATTTACAAACAATTATTTATAATGAACAGAATTTTGGAATTATATAACAACTTTCCCTCATTATTTTAGAAATATCTATAACTATATTTTTTGATATGTATTTTTTCTTTTAATTAATTATATTTTTAAAAGATGTCTATTCCGAGAACAGATAACGAGGCACTAGTGACAAGAAGTGGATTCAGTAGTTTCCAAATTTTACAAAAAGATTTTTAGATTTAATAAAAATAAAATATCACTTTAAAATCTATATTGTCATCATCCAATGAGAATATAAATATTATCTTATATTTATATTTTTATTATTTAAATTAGATGATTGTTTTTCTTAATGTATGATATCAATATTAAGTAGAACCTTAATTATTTGAACTAATTGGGACCAAAATTGTTCAATTAGTCAAATGGTTTGGATAATCAAAGATACATGAAAATATACAGTATATACAAAAAAAAAGTGTAATTAAGCCTACAATTAAATTATTATACACAAGATTCTGTATGTCATTCTGTATTTTCAAGTATGAAGTATTATAAAAAATAATTTAAGAAATGATTTGCAATTAATAACCAAAACGTCCACAAAATTAGCTAAAGCCAACATATGATTTTTAACTCTTGTAATGACAAATTTAGATTATTTTTATGATATACTGCATATATATTTGAATAAATAACCAAAAACAAATAGTTAAGAGACAGTAATAATACTTCAGCATAGCAATTGGTGCACTAAAAATAGATACTGTAATTTTATTTTTAGGCAGCAGTGGTTCAAATAATTTTTACTCTCTCTATTAATATTTATTATGTTATATATTTTTGATTTATATTTGTAATTAATTTAAAATTAACTTGATTGTAATAATAGATTCTCCTTAGCTTAATGTAAATTTGATTTTATGTAAAACGTTTTGATAAGAAAAATATTTAAAAAATTGTTATTACAGTTTCAAATGCAGTGTAATATTGTAATTTTATATAGTAGTGCCAAAATCTTTATGATGACACTACATTATAATAGGTAACTTTTTCGTCAGTAATAAAATGAGAACATGTTATGATTTGATATAAATTTTGCATATATTATATATATTATATTACAATAGTTATAACATATCTCTCTTATAGTAGCCTCATATACAGTGTGTAATGCTGTTTTTATTTTTACTTATTAATTTAATTGTTTTGGTAAACTTTTTTAATTAGCAATTTACATACATCAGGCATACCTCATTATTGTAGCTGTTACATTCTAGACCACTACTGTAAAGTAAATCACAACTTTTTTTCATTTTATAATACATATAAAAGCCTAAAAATATATTTACATTATTATTCATTTGAGTGTACAATAGTGTTAGGCCTAAAAAATTCTGTCAGATGGCTGCATTTTAAATTATTTGCATATCACCTTTGAGGATCCAGGTTTGATTCTGGAGATCCAAAATCAAGCCTGGATCCTCCAAGTTGATATGCAAACCTGGACACCAGTTTTCAGAATTGCTCTGGGCCTGTCCTGTCTATGTATTAGAAAAAAACTTTGCTGTAAAGTGAGCTATACCTGTAAAAATCTTATGTAGTGTATAAATACTCTATGTACTTATAACCTACATAAGATTAACAAGTATAGATATACAGATATACAAGTAGTAATTATACTAATATCTTATTATCATATCCTAAAAATTAACAATAGATTGCTTTCTAAAAGTACATCTGCCAATTTTGTTAATAAAGTCTTTTTGTTCTCTCTCTCTTTTTGTAACTCTTTTTGTAAATAAGTCTTTTTGTTCTGTTTCATATGATTTTATAACAATTAACTGGAATATTATCTGTCAAGCTGAAAATTTAGAAAGGATATTATTATAATTTTTTTTACAATTTTAAGGATATGAAATTTTATTAAAGAATTTTGTTTAAAAATTTTTTAATTTCTATTATTCCCAAAAATGCAATCTGATGACATCTATAACTATAGAAAATTGTTAATATGATAACAAATTTCATATTTTCTAGTAGAATATTATAATTAATAATATTTCATATTATTTAAATAAAATATTAAATTATGTTTTTAACGTAATTTTCTAATTTTAATATAGAATCACTCAATTGAAACAGAGAATAGAATGGAAAGAAGAAAGCAGAAAATGAATAAACAACAATCATCATCACAAACTCGGGCAGTTAGAGAAAATAGAAGAAATGCTGTTTATAATAATGCACTTGAAGTAAATAGTTTTTTATTTTTCCTTCTTTGTGTTACTAAATTTTAGAAGTAACTCTATCTTTGAAAGATATTATACTACTAATTTATGTAGATATATGTAAAACATACTACTATATATTTTATCTCCTAAATCTGTGATTTTTATTAAATATAAAATCCACTATGCATTTTTCTTTTTCTGGATTAAAAACTACTTTGCCAGAACAGAAGAAAAACAAATTGTAAAATGATCATGAAAAAATTAAGGGAAATATTCACTTTGTTAACTGTTATACAGCAGTTCCATTTATTATATCCTTTCATACTTTCTTATTATTACAGGCTATGCTTACTTCTCTTATATTTATGCATTATTACATTTCTATTTTTGAGAATGATTAAACTCATTCAGTCATGAACTATATCTGATATTTTTGCAATTGGCTTCTGCATTTTATTGTTTTATGGTTTCATTGTAATTCATTTTCTCTACATATCGAATCTGTTTCAACTAATCTCTTAAAACAGATTGAGTAGTAAGTAAAAATGAATAACTAATGTACTAGTTACTCATTTTTACTTTCATATTATGCATATTCATTGTCCAAACATTCTTGACTCTGTTTGTCTAATTTTTTATACACATTTCTCATATATCATTCCAACTACATTAAATTTAATTTCATGCTATTTGTGATATGTATTATTCTCACCTCCATACTGCAGCATGGGGAAAAAAGCAAACTCTTATGCATATTTCTAACTTCTTTCAGTATTTGCATCTCTTAAATCTCTTCATCCATTTATTTTTCCTATTATTTCAAAACACTATCCCCGTAGTTCTTAACCTTTTCGAAGTCACAGAACACTTTTGATTGCAAATAAAATATGCAGACACTATATCACTAAGATCATAAAAAAATAACAAAAATATGCATATGCTGTATTTTACTAAAAATTATACATTATGTATTAAATAACAGTAAAAATCATTAATTAAAAAAACATATATTCTTAAGACTGTAAGTAACTGTTTTAGAAAAATGGAATATTTTTAAATCAGGTTTAATGCAATGCCTGAACTAATTGTCTTTTACAGAATTGAGCAATGTCTTGCCTAATATGTGATAAAGCTACCCTCATTTCTTCATCAATATTCCTAAGTCTTTCGAGTTTTTTAGTTTTTATGTTAATTAATGTTGAGTTTTTGACATCATTTTTGTGTAGCTCACACAAATATTATGTCAAAAACTGTAGCAAAGTCTTAAGTGCTTTAATGGGTAATTCTACTTAATAGTTTATTTGAAAATATAAGTTGAATTTTGCCTACATTATAAAATGAATACTGCTCAGTACGTTAAAGACATTCAAGTAGGCCTTGCTTTCATAATTTTGTGGAACACTTGTAACGTGTTCATGGAACATCAGTGTTCTCGGAACACTGGTTAAGAACCACTGCTTTATCCAAATAAATAAATTTGTCTATCTTTCCAATCTTTTATCATTTATACTTATTTTACAATATTTTTCCAATTACTTTTATTAAACATAAATATCTTATTGTTGAAATATTAATTTTTTAAATCTACTCGTTTTGCCATATTAAAAAATTTCATTAACATTCTAAATATTTCACCAACAATATCTGGGCATTATAAAATAACTTTATAGTTTTTTCTCAACTATCAATAGTCTTATCAACAATATTGCTATTAAAATAAGTGAAACAAATTTATATTACTAGGCTCATCCAGAAAGTAAGTACTATTTGGGTATTAAAAAAGATTAGCAATTTGTTTTCATTGATATTTTATTACAAAAAAATCTACACACCTTAAACTACTTTTTGACATATTCATCATTAAGGCACGTGTCATATCTTGGCACTAATTGTAATATACTCGCTTTGTAGAATTCTGCCGTCTGCGATCTCAACCAGTTCTGGATGTAAACAAGTGGAAAATAATAGCCAAAGATTTTGAAACTCAATGGGATTTTCCCAACTGAAATTCCCAAAAACTTGGAGCCATAGATGGCAAACACATAAATATACAAGCACCTGCCCATTCTGGTTCAACATATTTTAATTATAAAGGTGCTCATAGTTTAGTACTTCTAGCAGCATGCAGTGCAAACTGCACATTTACTATAGTAGATATTGGTGGTGCTGGACGTCAAAGTGATGGAGGAACTTTTAGTAATTCCTGTTTTGGTGATAAATTGGAAAAGGGTCAATTTCCTATTCCTAATGCAACTAACCTGCCTAGAACAGCTGTTAAAACTCCTTATGTATTTATAGCAGATGAAGCTTTTCCACTGTGTGAAAATCTGAGACCTTATCCAGGTCGTAATCTTAACCTTGAAAAAAGAGCATTTAACTATAGGTTAAGTAGAGCTCTCAGGGTAATTGAAAACACATTTGGGATACTAGCTGCTCGATGGAGAATTTTTAGAAAAACAATTATTGCTAGTGTGAGCACAGTAGAGCTAATTATAAAGACAACTATATGCCTTCATAATTATCTAAAAATTACTAATTTAAATGAATCATCATCATTATATTGCCCAGCAGGTTATGGTGACTATATTGATTTAAAAGGAGAATTGCAAGATGGACAGTGGAGAAGTGAAATTACATCTAATGCAGCCTTTTCTGAATTAGAATATTTGAATAGACGTAACTCTAAGCAAACAGCAATTAAAATTCATGATATGTTTTGTGACTATTTTTCATCAGAGTATGGAGAACTGCCTTGTCAATATAGAATAGTAAACAGAGGTTTTACTGAATTTTAATTATACATATTATTGTAAATAATTTTCATATTTATTAAAAATTTTTAATTAACTTCATTTTTTCTTGTTTTTAATTTATTTTCCTTCTATATATTTAATAATTTATCTCTGTTCCACAGAGGAGCATAGAGCCTTTATTTGTAAAAATTCAGCCATATTTGTAAAAATTTTGTTACAAGATATTTTAATTAGTAGATATTTTTCAATAAAGAATAAATATTTTAGCATCAAATGCCTCCTTAATGAAAGATTTTTCTGTATACATACAAATTTTAAATTTTTATTTATATCAAATGTTTTAAT
>AYEL01076257.1:0-25848 GCA_000484575.1 Olivierus martensii | reverse complement strand
TTTTTATAATTTGCTATTCTTCGAATTCTTAATATTGAAATATATTGCTGTAAAACATTATTATACGCTAGGTAATGGTTATAGAATAGCTTAGAGAGGTGCTTTTAACATGTTTACAGATTCCAGATTATGAAGGATGCATGCGGGATGCACCCTATTAGCTTTGATAACTTTGCTGCCTTCAGCATTATCATTACATGCATTTATCGTCGATATTATTAAGACTATCCATCGTGGATGACCTGGTGATTTTTTAGGTGATACGCTCCCCCTCTCTTCGTGCTGCTTTAGAATGTTTTAAACTGTTTGCCTACTTATTTGTAATATATTCGCTATGTCTTTCACAGGCATCCCGTTGTTCCTATGATGAATGATTGGACGCGTTTTTAAATTCAACACTCTCCACCAGTGATGTAAACCAGTTTCCTTAAACTGTTTGTAAATTCACCAGTGACGTCACTGATGTATTCAACACTAACTCACCACATCAACCATAGTATTTGTTCGGTTGAAACTGGTGGACAGACTGTGACGTCATTTTTTAACATGGCTGCTTCCACGAAGAAGATAAATCTAAAGATTGGAGAAACATTTTATATTCTTCCGTTGATAGTTCCGCAGCAGAAAAATTAGAAAATGGTATCTAATAATTATAAAATATTTAATAATCTCCCAGAGAGGTCGCGAGAAAATTTTTGTGGGTCGCCAAATTCAAAGAAATTTATTTGACTATAAAAAAAATATACTGTAAGGCATTTCTTCAATAAATATCACGTATCAGTAAAACAGTGAAATGAAATTATACTATTTATAAAAATAGAACTATATTTTTTACGAAAACAATTGTCTGTATTAATATCTAATAGGCCTACCTATATTTCGGCAACCGCAGGCGAACAGACATAGTGATAAACGATAATTGTCAATTTGAGATGCCCTCTACTGCTCTTTGGTAAGATTCATATGCAACTTGGGTCGGTCTGACGTTTAGTAGTGGCCCATCTTTATTGTAGCTTTCTCAATTTAGGTGTGCCTCCCTGCTACAGGTTGACATTCAAAAATCCGGCAACCGAAAATCTTCAGTATTCCGGCATGAATTTCAGGAGCGTATTTTCAAATTTCCCCGCACTGTCGTGCCACTGTTTCTGGAGGTGCCGTTGATGTTTTGATGTACACCATTCTCAGTTGTTTGGTGTTGCTTGCCACACTAACACGTAGCTCTGCCCATTCCTTCTATTTTTTTTAATATTTATTTTTTTTCCTTTAAAAGACTGTAAATGTGGTAATTTTCTATTAAATATATACAGCATATATAAACCTTTAATTATCCCGCATATTCAAAAATCCGCCTATCCTCAGGTTCTGAAGTTGCCGGATTTTTGAATGTCAAAAGAACAAAAATATAGAATGCTGTTTATGATGTCAAATTGTTCTTAGAAACCTCAAACTATTTAGTAACAATTATGTTGCTATGGTGACACAGTCATAAATCAAGTTTAATCATAGTTATATTATAAGTCATAGTTTAATAATAATAAATCAATTTATTCTTATTGTAGTGCTGTTTGAGATATTTTAAACTATTAATTAATGGTAGAATAAGTTGAATGGAAAGTATAGAACTATGGAGATTTTTTAAGTTGGCTGCTTTTGGGTTTCACATAGTTAATGCTGTAAATAAAGAACAAGTGTATTGTCTCTTGTGATTTAACATATTCTATAAGATGATGAATAAAAAATGCAGGTGAATTTTTGTAAAAGTAATTTAAAATATCTAGTCTTGGTGTTTTGCAGTTTTGTGTTCTATGTATTATTTGAGAGACTTTTTGTATTATATTATATTTACATATCCCCATTTGTGATTGTTATTATGTTCTGATTTCTTTTATATTAAGCCATAATGCATTTGCATTATATTCACTTCTTGAGATCAGAGAGATGATCAATAATATACTAGTGACTATAGCACTAGGTTATGGTTGTTGTTGATATATTGATTTTTGTTTAAATTTTGGTTAAATGTTTTTCATTATTTATAAATAAAGCATTTTGCTTTTTTCTTTTTGCACCTTTTTTTTACTATTTTGAATAAATGCTAAGTTTTTGTTTCAGTGTATTGATATATTCAGTTGTATATATATTATGTTCATCATGATTTGTGTTATAATATCTATATAAAGTTTAGCATATTGTAACAATTTTTTTGATTCTGTTTTCATATTTATATTGAATTAATAGGACGAGACAATGGTGGTATTCAAATTATTTAATAATTGGTTTGATTAAATTTGATGTCGGGAGGATCTTGAAGAAATTTACAAAATAATTTTTTTACATGTAATTAAGAAATATTATTATTAATTTTTAATCAAAATTTGGTAATATTCCCAAATAATTATTGATTAGTAATTTTTTCAAATAATAGTAACACAAATTATTACAATTTATACTCAATTGGCAGACTTTGGTCAAAATATTAATGTTTTTTTGTAAAAATAAGAAGCAGCTGAGTTGTCATTATTCACTAATTACAATTAATCGAGGCTTTAGTTTTTCCTTGAAGTTGGACCAACTGAGGAATTCCTATCTGGTCAAAGGGGCTATTAAAATAACTGATTGTTTTATAAAATATTGTTATTGGTTACTGGTTAATGCACTATTATGAAAGATGTACACATAAACTGTACTAGCAAATATTCAAGGATAAACTACTGATGTAAGTTATTCAACAGATTTATTATGTCATTAAAGAAAAAGTCGTCAAAATACATAAACAATCTTAAATAAAATTTGTTTCTTACTATTTTCTTTTTTAATTTTTATGCTACCAATATTTGATGTAACTGATCATAATAACAGATATGGAGAACCAAAAAAGTTTTAACAACTGGTTCAGTCAAATTGATACGAACTGGCTGAATAATACTACTGGGCCGAGATGTTATCATATATTACCAATATGTCTTTATAGTGAATACTGCAATGATGGTTTCTGTATCTTGTGTAATATACACAAGATATTTCCCTGATATTTTGCTTTAGAATCATTGCATAAAATTGTTGCCACATTAATTCACAGTATGCATACTGCTGAATTTATTTATTCTTTCAAATATTCAGATATTATATGTGTTTTTAAAATGTCTAATATGTTCTTTTTGATAATGTTTTGTTTTGAATTAAACTGCCTTTTTATAAGATTTGCATTGTCAAATTATGTTAGTGCCATGTTGCATTCATATTCAATTAAGTAATTAATCCAAAAGTTTCTTATTGTTATTTATATGTTTCTCTGCAAATTCTGCTATTGGATCCATATTGTTATGAATATCTGATATTTTATTATTTTATACTAATGTTTATATATTTTCTAATTGTTGTTGTAATGAATCTGCTATTTCTTATTTTATTTGTTCTAAGATGGGCATGAAAAGTAAATTTTGTGTTACAGTTATGTGATGTTGATCAGCAATTCTTTATTCTATATTATTAAAATGTGAATAATATGTTTGAAAGTGCACAAAGCTTTTGTCTGAGCAACATAATGCCTGTTTCTAATTTTGTTATTGTGTAATATGAACAAATGAGTATTTTTTCTGTCCATACCAAACAAATGTTCATGATGAATCCAGCCATTATTGTCATTGATAAAGTGATATCCAATAAAGCAATGTTGGCTAAATTTAATTGTTTTATACTCTGTTCAATATTGGTTACAATACTCATTATTAAGAGAGACTGTAACATACTTTTCATACAAAGACTTCTGTATAAGCCCAGCATAGAAGAAAATTTATTCTGCAATGCAAATAGTTCACACTTAATAAAGCATCTTATTTTAGTTTTGGGATGAGATAAAATTTCATAAATAAAATTAATTAAGTGAAACATGAAATTTTTGCATGGTGAGCTCTAAAAAAGCATAAAACTGAAAAAAAATATTGCCAATAATACAAAAAATTTTGGTTAATTCTGTTAATATAAACAATATTGTTACTTGTTCATTAATATATAAACAATATTATTATTTGTTCATTTATTACTTTATTTTTTTTGATAATTAAGTAAAATATGAGAAAATCCTAATAATCCTTTAAATAATAGTGCTAAATTGCAGTAGAATATTAGTAACAGAAAAATTCTTATTGGAACGTTTTTGGTTGCTGCACAACCATCATCAGCAATTAGAACAATCATCATTCAAACAATCAATTAGAAGCAACCATCATCAGCAATTAATTGCTGATGATTGTTGTACAGAAATCAAAAATGTTCCAATAAAAATTTTTTTGTTACTAATATTCTACTACAATTTAGTGCTATTATTTAAACGATTATTATTGAAAAGCAGTAAGTTAAAATAGTTGAAAATTCTAATGTAAACATTCTCAGGTTATTTAAAGAGACTAGCACTTTTGTTTTTGTCAACCAGTTTTTGTGGGAAATTGTGCCAAGCCTACTCTACTGTGCTGCATGTGATATTGGGTGTAGAGTGTGAACAAAGCAACTGAAGGCCAATTAAAGTAAAGCAGACAATATTATAGCTATTTATGTATGAGAGTGGACAATTTTCACGTTATATTTTTTCATATAAATTCGAAAATTTATAAAATATTAACACACTAATGACCAAGCCTATTTTAAACATAGGTGAGCATTTTTCCTCAACGAACCAAGCTATTTTAATCACAAGCAATCAAATTCAAATCAATGTAAAGTTATTCCTATATCTAACATGTCCTAGCTTTTTAGTGTATAGCATGACAATGTTGTTTAATATAAATATTATAAAACAAAACTATGATTTCATAATATAATACCCTTACAAATATTGCATTCTAATATTATTTTAATAATATTTTAAAATAAAAAAATTATTCTAACATATTATAATTTTATTCCAATATATTTTCTAAAGAATCTCTCAAAAAATACCAGACAAATTTCAATAGAAATTCATCACAATTATTTCTATTTTTGATATAAATACTACTTTTCTCAACTATTTATTATTATTAACTTTGATACAATAGCAAGTTTTTAAAAAATTTTGTTAGATTTTACTCACTTATCCATATGTTCATTCAAGTCATCTAAAGAAAACAGTATATTGGTTATAGGACCAATTTCTGATTCTCTATAACTAGTAAAAATTCAATATTTGATCTATTATTATACAATATTAATATACAAAATTTCAATATAAAATGAATAATCTTATCTTTTTAAAACATAATACTTTAAAACAATTAAAGTGTAACTAAATTGATTTTTATATACATTAAAAATTGTTTTAATACTCACAAGAATATCAGTGTTAAATCTGTATCATAAAAATCAATCATGCCTTCCTCATTACCAGTAACAATATAATCCCTACATGTTGTGATGACATTAATGGAGATCTGTCTATAACTATATTGATTGAATCTCATTACCCTTCTTTCATTGGGTGGTGTAATTAAATCATTAGCTAAAATTCAATAAATAATATAAAATATCAATGAACTTTAAAATATTAAATATTATTATAATAAATATTTACTATTTTTTCCATATTTATTGTCCCAAGTAATGATATTTCCTATGGATGTTACTGTTAGAGCAATATCTAGTGATTTTAAATAAATGGTTTGATTGAATAAACCAAGAGGAGAAAAAAAATCCTAAAATGATTATTTAATAATTAATAAAATTTTTAAGTTACAAAAGTTATCAAACTGATGGTATTTAAAAATAAATTTTACCTTAGGCTTGATAATTGGAGAGTAATGATGTATAGTTTTATCATGATCTAACTATAAAATATGAAAACTATAAAACTAACATTTTAAAATCTTACAATAAAAAAATAAATATAAATGTTTACCAACTGATAAAATATTACTCTATTAAATCCAGTTGAAATAAAATATGAGAAATATAATGGATGGAATGATATATGATGCTAAAAATAATAATAATAGCAAGTTTTAAACTTTTAACTTTTATGAGGAATATAAAATACAAAAGCTTATATTTTTTATTTTAAAAAATTTAATTAAAATCATAAAAATTTTATGATTTTTCCAATATAAGATGAACTCAATATTTTAACTATAACAATTTATTTGTTTTTTTACACATCTAATGCAATATTATAAGATGAACTCAATATTTTAACTATAACAATTTATTTGTTTTTTTACACATCTAATGTAATAAGTAATAAAATTATAATTATGCATAATTAATAGTTTCAATACAGAGAAAAATGAATTTAATATGAGAAAAATTAAAATTTTATTTTTACCTGTTTACCATATTCTTCCTTAAGCATTACAGTATCAATTATAGGATTATCATTAAGTGACCAATATAAAAGTGAAATTTTCTGAAATTATAATTTGAAAATACTGTAAATATCAATGAAAATGCAGTAATTTTAAGCAATACACTTATAAATTATTTTATCTTGCAACTTAACAGTATTTTAAGAATCATACATTATTTTTATCTATTTAATATCACAAAAGGTAATTGTATGTTATCAAATCATTCTTTTTAAGAGATATATTTTACAATTTAGCAAATTTTTTATTTTTATTTTAAGTTACCTGAACAGGTTCATCACTAATAGTCAAAAGATATTTAGAATCTTCAGAGAAACTCATGCATTTAATGCCATAGTTATGATATAAGGTAAAGTTCTTAATGGGTTTGCTAAAAAATTTTTTAAAGGTATAAAATTCGATTAATTCTTTAATCCTGATGATAAACAAAAATTACATTTATCTATAAAAATGAATATTGAATTACTAACTAAGCTGTTAAATCCCATATAATTAAAGAATTATCATCACCAACATCTGATGTAGCAAGCCATTTTCTGTCTGATGACATAGCTAAGCAAGTAATGTTGTTTAACTGTAAATAAACAAATAAATGATTATAAGAATTTTTAAATTTAAGCATCAAGTAATAAATTATTCTCACGTGTCCGACTAGTATAGTTTCGTGGTCGTTTTTCCAATCATATACAACAGGAACATAACCAGTAACATATATCAATTTATTTTCTTGTTGCGATGATAGATTAGCGACTGATACATCAGCATTAAAGCCAATTACCCACTTCAATTCCTAAATTTTAATATAGGAAAAAAAATAACATAATTAGATCATTCAATATAAAAGACTGAAAGGCTAACTTTCTTACAATGCTCGTATATGGCGATTCGATATTTTCTTCAATCTCTTGCTCTTCCTCATTTTTACATTCTTCAATTAAGTCTCTGGTACATAGAGAGTCCGTTTCATATGTCGTTTTCACTGAATAGACAGGATTCATTTAGAATTATATGATAAAATACTTGAATTAAATAGATTAAAGTCAAAAAATTATGAGAAACGTTCGTCAAATTGTTCTAATCGCGTAAAAAAAATTCCTTCGAATTTCCATTATTTGTATTCGAAATTTAAAGCGTAAAATTTTTATTTATACTGTATTTTATTTAAAATTGCTGTTTATTATTATTTAAAATATAACATTTCAATGTGCTTAAGTTTTGTACAGTATTTATTGTTCTGGATATTTTTACTGTTAAAAAAAAAATACTCTGAAGTTTTATATCCTCTCATAAGGTTTTCGTAATTGTTTTATGAAAATGCCTAAATTTCCTTATAAAAAAAATAATTATCATAATTTAATTTTTATAACATTTAATTTACCTTTATTTAATTTACTTTAAGAGGAAAAACTTCCAAAAAAAAAATTAATTTATCATGTTTTTATATTAAGGTTCTTCATCTTTAGTAATTAGATATGCTATATTTTAGTTACTCTATTTTACTCATATTGTACAGATAATGTAGATCTAATGTGAAGGTAAAACTTAAGTTTTCTAAATTTCAGTTTTAATTTTAATTATACCTTTAAGCATAATTAAAATATTTTATCTTGTCTCTCAGAATCTGTTTCTTCAGAAAAGATTTTTCAGAGACAAAATAAAATATTTTTTCAAAATACATTTTAGGCTTTCTTGTAGCATTGCCTTTATTGTACATCTTTTTTACATCGCAACGACTTAACAATTACTAAAATATAAATCCCAAATAAACTTCTCAAAACTTAAAAATAATACAATTAACCATGGTATTTTAAAATGCATTTCGGCACAGCGCCCTCTTCTGTTAATCAACCAATGCCAACCCCAAAAAATTTACATAAACTTTCTTTTAAAAACAAAAAATTTTTTAACATTTCAACTTAAAAATAATATTTTTAAAAATTACCTTAATTTAACTAAATTCTCCCACATATTAATATATTACAATAAAAAATCTTTAAAAACTTTTAGATATTGTTTCCTCGTTGCAATGTAACGTCTGTTAAGTCGTTGCGATGTAAAAAGATGTACAGTACAATAAAAATAATGCTACAAGAAAGGCTAAAATGTATTTTGAATCTTGTGATATACATCTCTTTCATCTAAAGTTAAATAAAATATTTTTTATTTTTTTCAAGTTCTCCAATAATTAGCCAACTTAAAAAATATATTGATTAATATTTACAATAGGCACATATAGCCTATATATATAATACTGTAAAAGGAAGGAAAAAATATTAAACTGATTCCATCATTATTTACTCAAATCGATATAAAAAATATTAATTAATATTTACAATAGGCACATATAGCCTATATATATAATACTGTAAAAGGAAGAAAAAAATATTAAACTGACTCCATCATTATTTACTCAAATCGATATAAACAAATGTGAAATTTAATTTTCAAATTTACTATTCATTACTAATTTACTGTATTAAAAAATATGCGGATCAAGATTTTGTTTTAATATCTTAATAAATACGAAATTTAATTTAATTGTAAGTTTTTCTATACAGTTACATTTTCCCTAGATGTCTTCGAAATTCGATTCCCTTCGGTATACTTTAAATTCCCTAAACAAAATTCAATTTTAGAGTATTCCGATTTCTTCATAATCTTAAATATACTCTCGAGATTGCACATATATATAATATATATAAAGAAAAAAATAAAGTTTGTACTTCAATTTGCAAGGGGAAAAATGATATAGGGAAGAAAATTGGGGCGTATATGCTACAAATAAGGAAACTTCTGTAAGTTGTGGTTAGTTTTTCTCGACTGGTATAAAAAAAAAAAAAAAACGTCTTTCATTGAAAAGATTTAACTTTAAAATTTATAACTAAAAAAAAAAAAAAAAAAATCCGTCTTTCATTGAAAAGAGAAACCTTTTCCACGAATCTCAAGAAAGAGAAGTTGATTAGATCGAGCGAATGCTTTTCGATCGACTGCCATTTGTAGAGGAAACCACCAGAGACGGTCGGAAAATTTCTGGGGATCGACGCCATTTCTAGAGAGATAGGTCGACGTCGAATTAAGTGGATCGGCGCTTCCGTCCAATCGCCTGCGTCCTCGGGGGAGAATAGCAGAACAGCCAGATGACGTTTCCACGCCATCCATCCTTTCCCATCGACTGTGACTATCTCGGACTGCCACACCCGGACTGTAATCTGGGCGTCACGGCCTTCCTCCTTCCCTCTCTCTAATTGGGACGTAATCTGTCCGGGGCACCTGTCTAAAGGCGCCTTCCACTCCAACAAGTTTGCCCTTCTCGAATCTCTTTTGACTTTCTACTGCAAAGCCGTCTCTCTCCCTCCAAGATTCACCTTGAAGGCTTTGCTGCAGATAAAGTAACTCATTCTCTCGCTCTTCTCTGTTGCTGATGCCCAATTCCGAGTTCTAGTTCATCAGCCGATTGTTTTATAAATGGTTAAACATACGAGGATTTATAAAATAAGCGCTTTTGTTAAATAAACTAAGAAAAATCGATTTTTATTCGTTCTTTAATGTATCGATTGGTCACACGAATATCGTTTAGTAATTATATCATTGCGATCGATATTTACGCGTTTTTGTTGTTAAATTCACTAAATGTATTTTATGCTCTAGTGAAGTTAATACACTTACATTTATTTATTGCCAGAAAATATTTAGCTATTTAACAGCTTTTTCTTTATACGTTTGTTATTTATTTACTCCCCGAACACTTCTCCTCCAGGGCTAAAAACGGGTTGTTTTATTTACGCAGATATATCATTGTGGACACACCTTAGCGCTAACATTAAACACCTTTCTATTGAGGGCCCTCTTCAGTTCAGATCTTTCTTCTTTTGATAGAAATTGCATCTGAACGATCGTAAATCGACTTTCTAAACGGCCAGGTTCTATTCAGCAGTGAATACCATCAAGTTAACGACCTGAAACGATCCCTTAATATAGTAGTGTTGTCGGCAGGTAGAAAACCGACGACTTATGGACTGGAAAAGAGCCGTGGGTTTCCCCCGTTCCCGCAAGGTTGGGGAAAAGAAAAACCACAATGGACAGGCCACAGATCGTACGTCATCTCTGGAGCGTATCGGGGACCGACGAATTTTACGGCTTGGCAACATTTGTCGTGCAGCTGCCGATATCCACCGGCGTGATGACAGCGCCACGTGGCGTATAATTGGCGAACTATTCATGCTACCAGGGATTAAAGATAGAATTTTCATCTGCATTGTCGCGATTCTGCTGACTAATGCGGTGTTCCTACAGAAGTCACGCTTGATGGTTTTCTGTTAACACCCAATGATTGATTCTGGTACAAGAGTAAATCAGTTTCGTCCTCCATCAGCCCGGTTTCCGGTGAAAAATCCGACTTCTACAACAAAAACCCTATTATTGCCCATCATCGGGAACGGAGGGAGTAACAAAATTCGAGAATTAATGAATAGAATAACATTTATGCTCGAGTTGTTGGTCTTTATTAATAAATTTGATGATCGGTACGATAACGTTTGATCGAAATTGATCTATAGTTAGATCAGATAAAAATCAATTAGATTACTGTTAACTTTCACTCAATAAAATACTAAATTATGATGAAGCTGATAAGATGAATTATTAATCTGCAACGCCTTTCAATTATTTATAATGGTGTTTAAATATCCAACAGTTTATTACAAAATTGAAATGAACAATGATGTAGATTTTCAGTGTTTTAATAATTTTTAACTCACTGATAATTGTTATGATTTTTAGTTTAAATTTACTTTAATAATAAGACATCCTATCAGTTTTTAACTGTAAATGTGAGGGAGTGGACAGCCGTGATAAGATCTGAAAGGGCCTGCCCCATTTAATAATCGGAAAACTGGAAACTGGCATTAAAAAATAAAAAAAATCTATAACTTTAGCTTCAGTTTCTAGCTCTAAACTAGCTTCTGGCTTCAATTTCTAACTCTAAACTAGCTTCTAGCTTCAGTTGCTAGCTCTAACTTTAGCTTCAGTTTCTAACTGTAAATGTAAGGGAGGGGACAGCCGTGATAGGATCTGAAAGGGCCTGCCCTATTTAATAGTCGGACAACAACTGGAAACTGGCATTAAAAAATAAAAAATCTATAGCTTCAGTTTCTAGCTCTAAACTAGCTTCTAGCTTCAGTTTCTAGCTCTAATTTTAGTTTCAGTTTATAAATATAAGTATGAGGGAGTGGACAGCTGTCATAGGATCTGAAAGGGCCCTGACATTTAATAATCGGACAATAACTGGAAACTGGTATTAAAAAATAAAAAAATCTGTAACTTTAGCTTCATTTTCTAGCTCTAACTTTAGCTTCAGTTTCTAACTGTAAATGTGAGGGAATGGGCAGCCTTGATAGGATCTGAAAGAGCCTGCCCATTTAATAATCGGACAACAACTGGAAACTGGCATTAAAAAAGAAAAAAAAATCTAACTTTAGCTTCAGTTTCCAGCTTTAGTTCCATATTTATTTCTCTGCATCCTTTATATATCACTTTCTAGTTATAACTTTTTAAGTTCTACCATTGTGTTTGCCACATAGATATAGAATACTAGTTTAGAATTTTGGAATTATATAATTAATATAACTCCAAAATAGTTTTTATATAAAGTTTGAATTGAGGGAGAAAAATCTATGTTTTTTTTTTTTTTACAATCCGGCATAGCGATTTTCCACTTTCGTTAACTGTTTTTATTCATCCAATTTTAAATGGTTTTCCAAATGTACAGTCAGTTATTTTCCAGACGAGTCGGGGACTGTATTCCGTGACCACAAGCGCTATGCTTGGAAGGTTTTATTACCGACAGCATGAATGCCATACTTAACTGTTTGACCCGGAAACGATCAACCACTTTTCACCCTCTGGAGATCATAAAGTCATCGGGAGTCATGCATCAATGGACGATCACACAACAACGTAATTAGGATCCCGTGCTCCGCTCCTTTTCATTTATAGCAAATCTGTCAACAGTTCTTGGGTGAGCAATGATGCGCTGACGTCATCGGTGTCGTTACTCGGTTTCTCGTGACAAACGTGAAGATGCCAACACCTGCTATCACTTTTGGGATAGTCCTTACAGTTATTATGCTATTTCGATTTTGACCCAAGTTCCCACAGCATTATAAGAAAACATAAGATGAAAATGTAGTTCAGAAATCCATCTGGACTTATATCGAGAGATAAAGTCAGTTATAATCAGGAATATTCTATATATTTCCTGTTTGTTATATTTTCTACAAATATTTCAAGCTATAATATAACCTTCAATAACTTGCAGTTATTACAGAGCCCCTAAAACTTTCTATTTTAACTGCAACTTCAACTTTGTACCTCTTTTTTTACAGCTAGTTGTTCTTTCTAAACTAATATCCGAAAATTTTCTTAAATTTTGGATACTGAAATCAATGAATATTATGAATGAAATGTAGAATATACGCTCTTACTCGTAAAAATTATACATTCTTGTTAGACATTTTAGTATATAGATTATCGTTCTTAATATTCACTTATCGAAGAAATTTTAAAAATTTTCTTATTTTATAATGAAAAATCTGATAAAAAGATTTAATTCTAACTTGTAAGTCAAAATGTTTCCAGTCAACAAGCCACATAAAACATAAACTACTTTTATTTAAGGTTATTGACATTCATATAAAGAGAGAGAGAAAGAGACATAATACTTTCCTCTCTTTAACGTTATTATTATTATTCTTCTTCTTCAAAGTGATGATACGCATTTAGTATTAAGACAATTTTTCAAATTACGCTATTTATAATTTAAGAGGGATACTCTGCAGAGTCCACCCGTTATCCTCTCCGCCCGACACAAAGGATGGAGAATGAGTGAACTATAGTTCGTGATCTGCACACCAGCTGGATCTATAAAAGCCTTGGGGGGATCATGAACTGTTACCAAATCGTCAGGTGATAGAAATCTGCGCACGATACAGATATTTAGGAGTCATAAATGTTGCCGGTGATCTCTCAATTGCCTCCATGCTGATTATGCTAGTTAACGCATTTATATAAAGCAGTCTACGGTGCCAGCAAAACGTTATGCTTCCCACAACTCGTTATAACGTAACGAGAACAATGGGCAAAAAAAAAAATCTATTAAAAACTTATTTTTCTTTTATGCTTATATTGCAGTCCATAAGTGATGAGTATTAATAATTAAATATGGCAGTTTTGATATTCAGTTGAATGAGAAAAATTTTTGCGAAGTTGGGCTATTTTTAAAACGCGTGTTGGTGAACTGAGAGACATTTTGTATTAAATTATGCAGCATAAATTGCTGTAATGATAGCAATTACAGATTTGTTAAGGTGTTTTGTTAGATGGTCTGTTCCACCCTTCCAGTTTTCCGTGTTTCTGTCAGAGTTACTCTTAGGATGATGTCTTCTTCTGCCTCCACCTGCTACATTCGATTTTCTCCCCTTAATGACAGCCAACTAATCCTCGGCGTGGCCGTTTCGGACGCCGCAGGACACAGAAAATTTCCTATGTCCTTCATTAATCGCAGACGGGGATTTAAGGTAGAGAGAGAGAGAGAGAGAGAGGGGCAGGTGCTTCTTCCAATTCCATCCTCTGCTTCAAACTTTCATTACTCCGTTCTGGTAAAGGGTTGTCACGTGATTGGGCCCCGAAGCTAGTCATTGGGTGCATGGCTGCCCCGCCCCGTACTGGTGCTTTATGGGCCAATGACGTGATCGAAACTTAACGAAAAGGTGACATTCGCCCGTGTCAGTCTAGTTTGTGCTTCTTCCGTGCAGGTAAGTTCTGCTGTGTATTTCGTAACAATTATTATTATTATTATTATTATTTACAAAATTTTATTTAAAAAAATGTCTCGAAAAAGTTTACAGAAATATTTTCTATTTGTTCTTACTGGCAACTTCATTAATTGCATATAAGTGAGAGAAATAAAGTTGAAACAGTTAGTTTAAATGAAATAATATCAATTTTTTCATTTAGCATATTTAATATACATATATTTCACGTTTAAATACATTCAATAAGTGTGTTTAAATTTATGCAAATTTGATTGAACGAATTATAAATTTCACTAATAATCTTTTAATATGAAATATATAATTTATTATTTATATCACATCTGAGAACAATATTTTTAAAAACTTTGCAACACCAGATCAAACTTTAATACAACAATTACAACCTGTTAGTGCTTTCTACATAGAATTAATGTAAATTTTCATAAACAAACACCATTAGGTATTTTAGGCCATGATGCCAGTTCATATATATTCTATACATACAACAGATCGCATACAGATTTTCTATATTAAACAAATACAGATTAATTTTCCCATATTTCTAATGCCGAAAATGAAAACTTTTTCATCTGTTTTGCTAATTTAAAAATGAAAAACATTAAAAAGAATCATATAAGAAATAAAAATATGTATGTGGTATATTGAAATATCTTTGTTTTAATTATTAATTATTTGTAATTTTATTTTTGTTCAGTTGGCAACACGAGTTGTTGGTCGCCATGTTCTTTGCTTTTAGAAGAATAATAAAATTATTTTCTCTCTGACGTTTTTATTAATTTGTATCAATTTATAAATGTGGGAAGACTTTGACGTTACCACATATATATATATATTTTTTTTTATCTATTACTATTAGATAATGTTGGAAACTTAACTGCTTGTGTATCAATTTATAAATGTGGGAAGACTTTGACGTTACCACATATATATATATATTTTTTATCTATTACTATTAGATAATGTTGGAAACTTAACTGCTCGTATTCAGTTAAAAGTAACTTTTCCTGATTATTATTTTCGTATACAGTGCTTTATTCACGCAGATATTTTAAAGCATAATTAATATAATAACCACTTTAGAAATATTGCAGTGCCTATATAACATTAATAAAAATCATTGAGCATCTTAAAAATTTATAAAAATTTAAAAGATAATTATAATTAATCCACAGGAATGTAATTATTTGGATAATTTCGCAGTTTTAATCATTAAAACTAATCTAAAAGCCTTTCAACTTTTAAATTTTAAGAAAACTAAAATGTCTACAGAAAATATCTTCAATTTTAATTGCAATTTTTAATATTTTAATAATTTTTCTTCCAATAAAAGTTGGTATGTTGATACATAATTCTGAATTTCCGATTAAGAAAAAAAAAAATAATTGCGTACTTGGGTTCGGTGCCGGATTTACATAGTAGCAAAAGTAGCATTTGCTACGGGCCCCCTCGAATTTTAGGGGCCCCGTGCTAATAAATATGTACAGTACATAATTTTTTGGTCATCTAATACGAGCGTTAAACCAATGATCTTGTGATTTATGGCATATTTAGCGCCTTTTCATTTGGTATCACGAAATTGTGAGAGAAAGAACATAAGAAGGTGACTTAGTGTGACTCTAAACATAAACTTTATATGTTTTTTTTAATATAGGGCCCCTTTCTTAACATATGCTACAGGCCCCGCACTAGTTTAATCCTGCACTGCTTGAGTTATGCTATTTCTCTATTAAAAATGCTATAAATTATATTCCTCGATGTTTAATCTGATTTTTCTTATATATCAGATTTAAAAACAAAGAAAATTGTGGTCTATATATATTGATTAACATTTCTACAAGTCTCAAAAGTTAGAGTATCGTATATAATGCAATGATTACAAAGAGGATTTATTAGACCTACGTTCTATAGTAAACTAATTTATAATATTATAGAATCACAACTTAATTAAATTGATTTTTATTATTTTAATCTTCATTAAATTCTATATATTATAGACTTCATAATATCATGAGGAATCTAAGCTCGTAAGGAGTTTAATAGTTTATAACTCGTCACGAAAAAGATTGATATTATACATAACTCTAACGTGAAGACCTTGGATGAAAGTCAAAGGTCATACAGGAAACACCTTCGAACTTTCAAATAATCATTTTTTTTTTTTTTTTAAGATTATTGAAAGTCTCCACGCAATTTTAAAAAATATGCATAAATAAAGATACGATGGAAACAAAAAAATTTACAAATCCCACTATGATCAACATAATTTTATTAAAATAATTAAAATTATTTTAAAAAATAGAATTCTCTGATTAAATTATCTATCTTCACAGACAAGAGACTACACGTTATTTGCAAAAAAATGAATTAATAAAAAATGCAAATCATAATTTTAAGCGTGTTTCTTTTTATGAGAAAAGTTTAACGCTGCATAGGATTTACAAAATTAAATCTTAATTTTTTTTAACATAAATAAATAATTATAATATATATCTTTTAAAATACGTTTCAACGACACTTATAACTTAATTATTTTGATCACTTGATGCAAAATTGGTTTCATTCAAGTTGGCAAATCAAATGAAAAAGTGCAACGAAACGGATTTTAGTACGCAATTTATTCATTGAAAATTCGATAAAATAAAACTGCGATTATTTAAGATAATTCATATAATATCGAATAATAATTAATCGATTATTATTAATATCGATTAATAATAATTATTTTTAAATAAAATAAACGATTTATAAGAATATAATAGTTGTAAGAAGTTTATATATTTTAACAAAACTTAGAAAAGTATCAATCAGTTAATAAATTTATTATTATGAAATATATCTCGAAAATATTTTAAATCTATAAAATAGCATATTTTATATTTAGGAATATAAGAATTTCTTAAATAATTAGAACTACAAGTTATTAAAATGTAGAGAAGAAATATAACAACAGAAAGCTCTAGAAAGATTTAATCGTCTACTTTCCGAACATCTTTTTTTTTCTATTTTGGAATGATTAGAGATATACGATTAAAATACAATATATATTATGAAATTCATCCTTAGCGACATGATCAATTTGCCGAATTTCATAAAAGTTTACTAAATAATTTGAAAATAATTAAGGAAACTGCATAAATTTAAACATTCGTCATTTTTAAATGGTTGAAAGTGCAGAATGAATTTATAGATCTGTTAAGATTATCTTCAATTTCATGACCTTTCTACTAAATTTCATAAATATTCAGTAATTTATTCAAAAGATATTAAGAGAAGTTTGAATGTCTGCTATTTTAAATGGCAAGATACAAGGTTAAAATATGCGATATCGAGATTGCCCATCTTTAATGGTAGAGCATGCCGGTAAAACTTCATAAAAATTTATTAATTAATTTAAGAATGATCAGTGAAATATACAAACAAATAGCAACAAACAGACATACAGACAGCGTGATTATCTCATTTAAGTCGTACTTTCTTTGGAAGCTAAAAAATGAAAAGATTATTCATATTATTTTTTATTACAAAAAAAAAACTGAGAAGAAAAGTTAGAGAAAACGAAAAGAAGTTAAAAAAATTTATTAAAAAAGCATACGGAAGATTTTTTAGAACATGATTTATCGAGAGAATGATCAAAAAAACGAAAATTCAGCATATTTTTTTTGCAAAATTATCATTTTTAAATGTTGAAAAAGAGTAAAAAAACGAAAATTCAGCATTTTTTTTTTGCAAAATTATCATTTTTAAATGTTGAAAAAGAGGTTTGCATTCACAAAATTCTTATTAAAACAGTTTTATATTAAAAAATTTAACTTATTAATTGATCATTTAATATATTTTATATTTTGTGATCCGATACGAAAATTTAATGATTTTAATTATTCGAACAGAATAACCTATTTTTTAATTTCGAAGAATTAATTGAATAAATTATAAATTCAGTAATATTAAATTTATTATTTTAATATAACAATTTATTCGTACAAACTGTGATTCGCGAACCTTTAGAGATCGGCAGTGTTTTAGAGAGTCCGCAAATCATTTATTAAAATTAATAATTTTGTATTTAAGCAAAATTAATAGGAAAAATATCAAATAAAATTATTTTTAATTTATTCTCTCATTAAAAACAAAATATGAATATACCGGTATATTCGTACAATATATAAATTTAATGTAGCTATTATTTTTTTTTTTACTAGAAATGCTGTGGAGTCCGTAAGATTTTTTAATAAAAAAAAAGGGTCCGTATGTTGTTAAAATTTAAGAAAAATTAGAATTTTTAATACATAATTTCAAATATAAATTTTCTATTCTATTCTACAGTTTATTGAGTTAATATACTTAGAATATACACATTAAGATAAGAAAATAGAAAAGGATATTCGTCTTATTTTATATTATAAAATTATATCAAATATATCACATTAAAATATTGTAATAATTAAATTTCGATAATACTTGTCCACAAAATTTTTCCAAATATTTTATATAAGATCTCTGCTATCCGAATCTATAGATATAATATCAAATTATAATAAATATTTTAATGTTTTTTAAATTATTTAATTTATTAAAATTCAGAAGTCTTAACTTCCTTAATTATATTAAACTCTTAAAATATTTCTGTGTTTGGAGAGAAATATATCTAAACTTGAAGACAAATATAATTAAGTATGCTTAATCAGTCCAAAATTATTAGATATGAAGAATAGTTTTATTTTTTTTTCTATAGTTGGCTTTTTCCTAGTTCCTTTCTAATTATTATTGTATATTTTTGACACTCTAAAACGGAATAAAAGAATAAGTTATATTAATTTAGATTTTTCCGATGTCTATCCGTCAGCTTGATTAGTTGAGTAAGTGCTATCCGTTATGATTAAAATTCACATATGATATTGAAACCCATTAGAAAGTCAAACATTAAAGTCATAATAACAAAAAAGATGTTCACATTTTGAGACAATATCTCATATAATTATTATTAAAAACTGACTCAGCGCACGTGGAGGCCATCAATATGGCTGCCAGCGGCTTCGTTTTACTGACAACTGTCCATTAGCGCAGTCTATTCACTAGAACCACACCACTCTGTTCTAGCGGTTTTTTTAACTCCACGTCTGAAGAGTTAAGAGCATTAAAGATGATCACCGATGTTTCATATAAATATCATCTAATTTAAATAAAATTCACCTATGTTGTTAAGATTCGTTAGAGAATCAAAATTATTAAAAAATGATCGAAATGGAATCAATATTAGTGATTTAATAAGAGAAAAGATGTTCACAGTCGATTGTAGAAATATTATCAAATTTTAACGAAATTCACAAATATTATTGGAATCCACGAGAGAATAAAGTTTGCTGAAAGTGATCGGAATTTGATCATTATTAATGGTGTAATAATAATAATAATAATAATAATAATCAGATTTTGATCATTTCCAAATTTCAAAAAGATGTAAAACTAAAGTGACCAGATGTTTCGGTTTTTGACTCTGTCACGACTTGAAAAAATGTCCCAGTTTGTCCTGCTTTTTACTTGTAAGTAAATAGTTCATATTAAAAATTAACTAGATTTAACTTTAAAAAATTAGCTTCTAAAAAATTCTCCTTCCCAGCTTTTACTATACATAGAATATGGTAACTCTAATATAACCAATGTGGATGAATCAATCTGAATAAAAAGTAATAAAAGTAATAGTAAAATGTATTGTTTATGTTTCTTTACCTCTTTCTGCTTTTTTTAATCAAATTTTTTAATAAATTTATTTTATTATTGTTTCTCAAAAAAATAAAAAGTAATAAAAGTAATAGTAAAATGTATTGTTTATGTTTCTTTACCTCTTTCTGCTTTCTTTTTTCAAATTTTTTAATCAATTTACTTTATTATTGTTTCTCAAAAAAATTTTTTTTTGGATTTTGTCTAACTCCACATCCTATATCCCCTACCCTCCCCCAAATACAGGGCCGGATTAAGGCCCTTAGATGCCCTAAGCACTAACTAATTTTGGTGCCTCCTTACACTTATAAGATATATAAAACGTACTTACATTTTAATAGATTAAACAGCCAGAGCTGTGTGTGCTATTGGAATAGTCATTAAGCAACTTTGAGGCTTTGAGATTTTGAAAACAAGAATGAGGTTATGAATACACATGCAATTAACACCAGTGACAGTTGGAACTAAACTAAGAACTTCTTATGAGTCGTACCCGTCACTTGCGCTGCTTAAAACGCGTCTAGACTTGTTCAAAATTTGTATAGCTTCCAATCTGCGAGCACAGTGTACTTTATTTTGCAGGATAAACATGATGACACAAGAGAGAACTCTTTATAAACAGAACTTATTCATTTTTCATTAAAGTTTGAAAATGGCTATAAATTTAATTAATTTAATAATTTAAATGATAAATTCGGCTATGAAAAATTTCTGTGGTGCCCTCCCTTCCCTTGATGCCTTAAGCACGTGCTTAATTTGCTTATAGATTAATCCAGCACTGCCCAAATATCTAGAGCGTCCCGTTGTTGAAGTTCAAAAAAATCTGGTCACATAATGTAATGATCACATGATTGCTTCATCGATCTTTACAAACTTATTTTTGAATTAAATTAAAATTTAGTTATAGATATTTGACTTTATCTTCTGATTCACTCATTAATATTTATCATTCTAAATAAATACCAAAAAATCCCGTTTTGCGTCTATACTTTAATACTATTTTAAACACACATCTATATATATATATATATACCTGTATATATTTTTTTCTTAAATTTATGATGCATCCAGATATTCTTATAAAAAGTAAAAATTGACACGAATAAAGATTTGCTTCTAATAATATTTTATAATAAATTTCTCTAAAAACATGATAACCAAAAACGGTAATAATTCTGTTCGTTACTAAAACTTTAATAAGAAATAATTATTTTATTATTTATTTTATAGATTTTAGTCTAATAAAAGAAATTCATTATAATATTTCTTAATTAATTTTATAATTATTGTAGAAATAATCTTTTCAGGATATTAATCACGATCTTATATTTGAAAATTGAATATCATGTAATGAATTTAAATTAGTTTATTCGGCTTTGTGATCTATGTTAGAATATTAAATTTTTTATGAATTTTGAAGATTCCAGTTTAAAACTATAGTTCTAAATATCGGATCTTTAGAACTACGATGATATTTTTTGACATTTTTAGATATGAACTCGCTATTTGGTCTCATCATCAATCTTGCGGCAATCCTAGTTATTTTCGTGAATGTATCATAAAATCCAAAGTTTCTAAAGTTGGATAATAATATAAAATTGCTTTGAATGAATAACTTATAATATCGATAAAGTTAACTTCTTTGTGAGCATAATTTTAGTTTAAACACGTAGGAATATTTTTATTAAAATAATCATTTCTTATACAAAAAAAAAAAAAATTATTTTAATCGTTAAGTTTAAAATATACAAATTAATTAATTAATAATTTGAATTTTAAAGAATAAAAAAAGACAGAGAAATTCAGTCCTATTTTACAGAAATAAATTTAATTAAATACTTAACAGATATTGATATAATTATATTCTTTCATTGTAAACTGCCTGTGATTGTCAATAGATGGCGCAATTAATTTATATAAAATAAAATTTCTATAATAATTTTTTAATTAATATTTATTGTGACAGTGCATTTTATTATTACAGATGTGCTTTTAATTTATAATCAAATAAAAGAATGCCACACACAGGTAAGATAAATTCTAATTTATCTTTCTAAAATAAAAATTTTATCATTTTAATATACAAATTTATAAAAACATTAACAAAAAATTAAAAAATTTAATTTACGTATGTAAAGCCATTTCTAAAATAAAAATTTTATCATTTTAATATACAAATTTATAAAAACATTAACAAAAAGTTAAAAAATTTAATTTACGTATGTATTTATATAATGCAGATTCCCGAAAAAACATTAGCGCCATCTGCACGAAAAAAGTAACGACTAAAGTTTTTTTTAAAAAAATGGATAAATAAATTTGTGAAAAGAATAAACAAATTTTAAATTACGTATTAAATTATTTCATATTTTAAAATTATTATAAATAATTTATTACTTATAATTGTGGTAAATGAATTTATAAAAAAAAAGTAAAAATTTTTATTAATAGATAAATTCTTGTTTTTATTTCTTTTAATTTATAATTTATGCAATTGTATTTTGCTCAAAATTATTAAATTTCTTCCTATTTTGCTTAATATATGTTGGAGATTATGGGTAGATTTTAAGAAATTTTAGGATTATATCAACAAGTTCGGCGGTGGTTGCAAAAGTCTTCCAACACATGCCAATAAAGGTTTTTCTTTATGATTATATCGAGTTACACTAGCTAGAAACAAATAAAATTGAACTGCTTGTAGTCGACAATATAACGCCTGGAGTAAAATATCGCAAGAACTATTCGCTAAGGTTTGTTCCAATAATTTGTAATATTGATGGTAAGTGGTTAATATAGAAGTTTTCTGGTAAGCCTCACAAATCATTGCGTTTTCCTTTGCCAACTCGGCCAAAAAGTTGCATTTTACGATCGTCTTGACATAAAAAGGTTCTACAATGTCGGCAACTTCGGACGTACCGTGGCCAGAACCTGACCAGACGGGATATTTGACAAATAATTCAATAAGCTATCGGCCATAACGGGCCGGCGACTCATCCACACACGTTGTAACTTCCGGACGATTACAGTTACCATTCTCTAAGACCCGATTGGTGGTGGAACCCGGGGAAAAAGCTTTTGTCGTAATTAAATGTCACGGTGGTTGCGGCCGTGACGTAACAGCGGTCATTTGGGAAGTATTGTGACTGCATACATCAATTGTTATGATCGGGGGAGGCAAATCTGTCTCGTTCGTTTCTGCAAAAACTTGAGTTTTGCCAGCGTCTAGGTAGGCTTGTAATTTTGCTTTTTCTTACATGTCAAAATGCATCGAAACATAAAAAAAAAATCTCATTGGAAATTTATGTATAAAATATAATGTTCGTGGATATTATTTATATTTCCCTGCAAGCTAATTATGAAGATTGCTGATAGTCCACAGCTAGACTATAAAGAGTGGATGGTATTAAACAGAAAAATTTCGTGTTTAACAATAAAAAAATCTTTACAAATGTAGAAATAGATAAACTTTCTTCAACTCAAACTTATTTTTTCGTCATTAGAGAATGAAATATTTATTTACAAATTGATTTTTTAAGCGATTTATTAGCCTAATGTAATCGTTATTTGTTATTCTGTAATTATTATCGAAATATTTGTAAATAATCTCATGTTAGAAATAAAGAAATGAGAAATGAAATTAATTTCTTGCCAAAAAAACTGTATATAATAATTTTTATTATTCTAAGCTACTCACACAAATACTGATGTAGATACTTTTTTTGAATAAATTTTTATTGATTATAAATATCATTAATTTGTAAATATTTATCCGAAAAATTCCATTTTATCTGTAAATTTAATATAAAAAAACTAACCTAGTACAGTAGGCAGCTTCACCTAATTGGAATTGTTGATAATCTCAATTGTAGAAGCTCTTCTTCACATTTTATGAGAATGTGTGGTGCTTTCAGGACTAAAATATGATTTTCTTGGGTTGCATTTTGTTGCACCAGAAGATCTGTTTACAGTCCCATTGAAGAAGAAACTGTTAAGATAGGGCTTCTTATGGGATGATCCTGTTAGGGGTGTACAATAGATCACTGGTCGCAATGCTAAGCTGTGCAAAGCCTCCCTTTCCTACAATACAATACAACCTAGTAAAGTACTATATTTTATGAGTAAAAGGTTTAAAAAGTCACAATATATCCAGTTTATCTGAAACTGTGGGCCCGACATTTATTTATATAATAAATAAATCACGAAAAATTTTAGAATAATTTTGTAAGCTGATACATATCTAGTAAAACATTTATTCGCACAATATACAAAATTTTAAAATACAATAAATTATTTCCATTATATTATTAAGTATCATATCATATACAGGTATATATCATTTCTTAAATTATTTACTGTTATTTCATTGCAGGAAGATAACAAGATTGCAAAAATGATTAAAATTTATTAATTAATAGGAGTGCAGATAACAAAATTTTGAAAAATGTCTTACTTGTTATTTTATTACAGTCATATCCAGGATTATTTTTCATTCTAGAAATTTGTTAGAACTAAAAATCAAAATTTTATTTCAAGGATGTCTAGCTGGATTATTATTGAGTAGATTCAAGACATTTAAAGTTTTTCATTGTGCTAGTAAAAATAATAAATAAAAGAATATATAAATATATTTTTATCGGGTCAGCAACATTTGTAAAGTAAATCTCTCTCAATAAAGATCCAGGTTTGTTTTCAACCGTATCGTTGTCAGTCATTGCATCACTGGAGATATTTCTCCTCTCCATCCTTACCCACGAAAGCGCCACATATCCGCGTTTTTGGCAATAAATATCCTGACGCTACAGTCGCTCCGCGGATCCCACACTATCGTATAGTACCTCGCAACGCGCCTTCCATAAAAAACGTTTGGTTAAGGAGATCAAACAATTAAATAAGTAGCTATTATAAGTCTTAAAATTACTGACATATTATATCATCATCTGTTATATAGCAGTTAAAAATTCCCCCAATTCAACCCCATTGAAATTTAGCAACAGGACAATTAAGAGTAATATGTAAATATGTCTCCTCAGCATTGCAGCCCGTACATTTAGCAACAGGACAATTAAGAGTAATATGTAAATATGTCTCCTCAGCATTGCAGCCCGTACATTTGTTATGACGGATATGTTTCATCTTTAATAATATATCTTTGGTAGAGTGGGCTCCAATCATTGCAGCCCGTACATTTGTTATGACGGATATGTTTCATCTTTAATAATATATCTTTGGAGTGGGCTCCAGTAACGAACCTCCAATTCATTTCACGTAATTCAGGTGACAACGACAGATCATGAATTCGTTTCCAATTTGTTCCATCCAGTCAAGCAGAATCGTAGGCAGTATACAAATCCAAATAAAACATTTTAGGTTTAATTCTATCAGTCATTTGCGCATATCTACTTCCCATCTTCTGTAGCTGCTCTTTCCATCTGTGAACAAAAGATACAGTTTTCCCATGCTGCATAGTGCTCTGCACATCTCCTGTAATCAAGTGCGCAGCTGGACCAAGAAAGTAAAACAAAAGAACACAAATTGGGTGATCACTAAATTTTAATATATTCATAACAAGTGACAATTGTACTGAAAGAGCAAAGGTGAATAAATCAAAGATTCCCCACCCGCCCTTGTTAACAGCATTCTTTACTAGATCTCTTGGTTTAATCTCATAATTGCACTGCCAAAAGTAAATATCTCATACACTATCGGTTTAAACATAGTTTTGGTCAAATTCAGGAAATACAAATAATAAATTATCTTGCTGAAGTACTACACTAACATATGAAATAATAAACTATCTTTCGGCATAGCGTTTTTAAAATTTAAAACGGTTATTAGGGCAGCGAACCGGTTGTTAAATTACACTGACGGAAAAAAAAATCCCAACACCAAGAAAAAATTATTGTAGAGTAATGAAATTTGGACAATGCATTTGTGTAGTTAACATGTTTAATTGATTAAATTTTCAA
>AYEL01076256.1:0-53919 GCA_000484575.1 Olivierus martensii | reverse complement strand
TGCATTTAAAGCAAACCTGATTTGCAAATTCCGAGTGGAGCTACTAGCGCCACACTTATGCGAAAAGCGCGAAATTTGAATCGATGTCATCTTTCAGATGTATAAACACGCATACCAAATTTTATTTATCTAACACAAGTCTTTCTTGGTGTTGGGATTTTTTTTTCCGTCAGTGTATTTGAATCCCACCACTGAATAATACAACTTTTGATGCTAAAAGTTTTGAATTTACCACATAAAACTGAACAAACTTACAAAGATTCAGAGGGCCAGGTGTTATGGTTCTGCAACAATCGTATTTGAAACTTTCAAAATTATTCGTCATTATATTTGCTTAACACAGTGACATCTACAAGAAATGCTTTGGTGTCTCAATAATTTCATCACTCTAACTGAAATTTTTGAAAAGCTTTCCCTGAAACCAGTATGCATACAAATACCAAATTTCAGTAAATTTGTAAAGAATCAAGTAGTGATTCCTAAGCTGAGGCGGACTGGCCAGAGAGTCAGCTTGCCCGATGGCAAGTGAGACCTGTGAGCCCGTGTTGAAGTTAGTCCTCTTAAAAATTATTATAAAAATTAAATGATAGCCTTACAGTTGTGAGTGGGGCCCCTCAATTCTGCAAACCAATATTCTTAGATCCAGTCCGCCACTGCTCCTAAGTCACTTGGCATAGAATAATCCATTAATAATTTAAGTATGAAAAATAATCATTAATTGAAATACTGTATAATATAATAATAAATAGAAGTGATCTTTATGATTAATTGTATTGGAACACACCAGGTATTCCAAATTCGTTCCGATTAAGCCGAATTTTAAAAAACCACTTTGGTTCTCAGTGTTTTGCAAAGCCATTGGCAAAGACAAATTAAACCATTTTTTATAAAATTAAAATATTAATTTATTACAAATTCAAAGGAACTTAAACCAACTTAAATTACTACACAAACATAAAATTATACTAAACAATTTTTTCATAATCAAAATTCACTGCTTTTTTAAGATGCATTTCGACCTGTAATTTGGTCCTCTTCAGTTATACGCAGGAATTTCATACATAATATTATTTCAACTTAACATTTTTAAAAAACTTGAATATTTCCGTTCCTTCACTAAAAAAAAAATTACTTATATCAAATTGCTACTATTAATTATAAAAGAAGGTGGAGGACTGTATATACCTTAACATTTAATAAACTGTAAACAACATTAACTTATCAAAAGTTGTTTTACATGTAAAAAACTTCTTCTTATAAAAAGCATTATGTTCTGTAAATCTTCGAATATATTTTTTTCTTATAAATATATTAGCATTTTTTAATATTTAAAAAAAGCCATAATTTCACCATAGAAAATTTATAAAAATTATAAAATTTCCGAATAGCAATATTTCTATAAACACCTTCCTTATTTAACATGCTGATTTTTTAATGTTTTAGAGGATTGTAGTCTACTATTTCCTAACAAAAAATTTTTATAATGTTTATTAATTTTCTATTATCTATATTATCTATTAAAGATCAACAAATTTACCGAGGAATGCCAATGTTAATCTTCCTAATTCCAATCCCCACTTTAATTCTTAATAGTTGGTATCAACAATAAACAACACTAATTTTGTTTCTAAATATTTTAATCTATTTTCTATAAACCAAAAAATAATGTTCATTAATTTTCTGTTAACTGTATTCTCTATTAAAAATCAGTAAATTTACCTAGAATGTTAACGTTAAGCTTGGATTCCATATCACCAGAATCTACTGCAGAAACAAACAACAGACGCCCAAATGTGATGTCACTTCCTGTTTATAACGTAGTGCTCGGCAAATTCTGAGCAGAAAAGTAGAATCGACAAAATTTCAACTTTTAAATTTCTGCAGCGTTTGCTGTTGTACTTTTATTCAATCATGCGTCTCGCTTGGAGTGACGTTTGTTTGATGTCATGAGCTGAAATCTTAAAAATCAAAGATAAATAATAAATAAGTTAAAACAATAAATAAGTTAACTTATTCGAAATAATATTTTTAATCTTGAGAGCGAAACTTTCGAACTAGTCAAGTATGAAAACCGTATCTCTCTCTATTTTGAAAGATATTTCTTATCCAAAATCCATGATGTCTTTTTTCATCTTTGTTTTAATTTCAACATTAATAAGGACAGATTTTTGACAAAGACAATAACTGTGTTAAAATCATTGTGTCGTCGTCCATTTTTGTTTGACTTTTTAGACATCGCAAGAGGTCGCTGCAATATACAGAACTGTAGATCCCTAGATTTATAGAATAGAGCATTCCGTGCCATTTTATGTCCTTTGCCGATCGATAATATCGGATAACTTTGTGAAAAGTAAACCATAATACTATATTTCTTTTCTAATTAATAAATACAAAATTAGAAAAAAACATATAGTATTATAGTTTACTTTTCACAAAAGTTACCCGTGATTATCGATCGGCAAAGGATGTAAAATGGCACGGAATGCGCTACGCTAGAAAACTGTTGAATTTCTGCTGTAGTGGAAACAAAGTAGAGCAGAAGATAGACAACAGTAAAGCCTGGAACACACCGAGACTTTTCTGCGCAGAATAACAGAATGCAGAAAATTTTTATTCTGCTTTGATTCTGTTTTCTGCAAAATATAGCAGGTGACACACACACAAATGCAGTTAAGTGAGTTAAGTAGAGTGCATTCCGCCGCCATTTTACATCCTCTGTCGATCGATAATCACGGTTCATTTTGTGAAACTTAAAACAATTTAAGTGAGTTAAGTAGAGTGCATTCCGCCGCCATTTTACATCCTCTGTCGATCGATAATCACGGTTAATTTTGTGAAACTTAAAACAATATACTACATTTTTCTTCTAATTTTAAAAGATTATTTTTAAGTTAGAGTTTAGCTAAAGACCTGAGCTCAGGCCAAACTCTGGAATTTGCAAAGTCATTAACTGTTAGGATTAGTTAGAATTAATATTGTTGCTATTCGTTAAAATTCATGACTTTGCAATACTACTAGTACAGTATTGTTCCATGCAGTGTTGCCTCCCTTCAGTCAAGGAATAATATGACTGCTTTTCTCTGATATTTGCTGCAGCAGCTTTTGTATTCTTTTCATTATCGAATATCCCAAAACACATTATAACATTGAGCAGGTGCAATAATTGTAGTTTATCTATTCTCAGGAGTTTTTGATTCAGAATTTTATTAAAAAATTATTATTTTTCAACTTATGCAAAATTGACTTATGTAAAAACCTTCTGTCCCAATTATTTGCATAAGTCAGAGAATGTTTATATTTAATTTAGAGATGGTAATGCCTATGAAATTATACAGTGCATTTGAAACGTAACTATACACTTATGTATGTATTATAGTAATATAGGTGTGTAGTTAATTCTCAAACGCACTGCATTTTTCTATCCTTTATCAATTAGTTTAATGTGTGGTTTATTATGATTGATTTATTTTTGTGTATTGCTCTGTTTAAATATTGTTTTTGTTGTTGTCTAGAACTTCAGAATGTACATTGAAATCCTTTGTGATTTTAATCTATATTTTGTAGATAATTTTGGATGAATGATCTTTGTTACTTGATTATGTCTATGTTTGTAATGTGTCTTTGCAAAGAGTTTGCAGCTAGACATTATGGTTATCAAATTTGATTTGGAAGTCAATCTTTGATTTACTGAATTCCTAAAATCAAAAATATGAATCATAATTGAGCCCTAACTTGGGGATTTTTATCCAAATTCCAGCCAAATTCTACCCCTAGTGAACTTTTTTAGAATTAAACTTCAAATTAATGATTATTTAATAATAATAATATGGTATTATTATTATTAAATAATCATACCATATATTACCATATATTGGATTAATAACTAATTTTTAATTTCAGGAAAAATAGAAAAAATAATAATTATTAATTAATAGGTGGTGCCACTTTAGTCTAAATTTAAAATAATTATTAATCCAATAGATAGTAGCACCTTAGCAATTATTAAATAATCAATAATTTAGCAGTTTAATTCTAAAAATAGTTCACAGAGGTAAAATGTGGCTGGATTAGGAATATTTGGTTCAAAAACATTCTCATGCTCCAATGGTTTTGTTGAAAGAAAAATTTTTCAAAGAAACTGAATAGCCTTATCCTAAGCTTAATGAGATTATGTTGATTTCAAAATTGAAAGGCTTAGATTTATTGAAGCTGGCAACAAAATTCTTGAGGATATTGATTCATATGAACTGTGAGCAGCAGCAGCTAGACCAGGAATAAAGATGATATATTTTGTTGTAGGGAGATTCTGAGAGAGAGAGATTATCTTTATCTCCTCAGATATTGATATTTGATTTCCTCAAGCCATCTACAAAAACTTACTTATCATTATTTGTTTTGTTGAATATTGGATATTATCCAATTGATATACATATACAGTTCAATGAGAAGTATTTCATCTTCCTTAAATTGTCATTTGTTCATTTTCTTTTTTTTTTTTTTTATAAGTACAAAATAAATATTTCATAGTCAAAATTTATTGTCTGGAACTATCACCTCATTTTAGTATTGCATTTATAGGAAAATCTCTCTATTTATATCAACTATACTGATGTCTAGTTTCAAAATTAATCTAAAGGTAACATGACTGAGCATGACAATCACCTGTCAGATCACAAATATTTTCTGATCTTACATTAAAGTAGTCATTATTTTAAACTTGCTCAGCATATTATATTTATTCAAAATATAAAAATTATTTTGTATATGTAATCTAGTAATTATTCTCTTCTTTTGTTGTTCTTCTTGCTTTTTTTTATACTATGTTACAAGAATTGACATTAACAACAATTACTAAATTCTTAAATCCATAAAAGTCATACTGATCATACAAAAATATGTGAAGGAAACAATATTCTTCATACATCATCTTAATCAGATTCATCTGAAGCAATGTCATTAGATCACTGATATAGAATCTCTTATCAATAAAACATTAACCTGTTGCATGCCAGATACTTAAAATAATGATTACAATTAAAAGCTGGTGAATTAAATAATTAAGCCTTATTATTATGCAAAAAGTTAAAATTATCATATCTTACTTAATTTTCATCAAAATCCTTTGTAATTTTACAGTTTATTATGTTTTTTATTCCCTTTTTAATCATTTTTTCAAGTTTTATTTTTTTAAACTTTTTTTGTTCCATATATGAGATTTAGCATCCAATGAAATAATTGCTATCTGTAAATAGTGCCTAGTTTCCTGAATAAAACAAGCTATAAATGAAGAAAATCAGACCATATTTAAAAAATATTGATAAAAACCAATTAATATGATTAATATCAATTAATTGATTAATGAATATTAATTAAGGTATGTTGTGTAATTATTGGATTATCCAGGAAGTTTGTGCATATTTTTTTTTATGAGTAAACAATATAAAATTTTTAAATTGAAAGATATTTTTATTCAACAAAATTTCCATTTGAACTTACAACCTTTTCTCCTTGAGTTGGTAGTTTCATGATGCTATATTCGAAAAATTTTGGCAGTTTTAACAAAATATATTTTCAAATGGTTTTTGACTTTATCAATATTTTCAAATTTTCCCTTTTAGAGAATTTTGTAACATCTGAAAAAGATAATCTGATGGCACAATATCTGATGAATAAGGAGAACAAATTAGAACTTCCCAGCCAAACTCCTTTAATTTCTGTTAAGTTATCATGATGTGCAGCCTAATATTATTGTGATGGAAAATTTTGCTTTTTCTGTTTGCTAGTACTAGTTGCTTTAGATGATTACAACAGATTGTCATTTTACAATGTTTTTCAATCTGTTTGTTGTTTTACATAAACTAATCTAGTTATTTTTTTGTTGAAGAAAAGATTTTGATATATTTTGATATATCTTAAAAATCATGAGGATTTATTTCATATGAGAGAACAGAACTGAATCTTATATATTATATTTTATCAATTTGTAATTAATTATCGAAAAAGTAGATATAGCGGTTACTCTATATTAGTGGTCACCAACTTTTTGGACCTCATGGACCACTAAATTTATGATTTTAAATTCAGCGAATCACTAACACAAATTTTTTTTAAAAAGATGAACAAATTCATAAGACAATGGAAAACCTCCATTTTATTAATTTGAAATACATTTATTACGAGTAAATATAACAAAATTACATTTTGAAGCACCCAAAAATTGACTTTGCTGTTAACCTATCTCACTTGAAATTTTATGCGGACCAGAATTTTTTCACGGCCCATTGGTCGCCGGCCATTGCTCTATATTGTAATAGCAAAAAGTGAAGAATTCTGTAATGTTTAAAAATTTTTAAATATTTTATTATAAGTAATTGTATTTTAGTTTAAATGTAATAAATCCTATATATCAATAATAAAAAAAATTAATATTTGTTAAATACAGATTAAATTAAATTTTATAAAGATTTCAAGCATTTTAAAATATTGTGTTGTATATTATTGTTTAGAAAAATTTATAAAAAAATTGAATTTTTTATATTAGAAAGCAAAATTTTTATTAAATTATAATAAAAAATGACAGCATCACATGTAAGAATAGACCAATCTGAAAATTATGTGGGAAGTTTGATGCATATAGTTTTAAACAGAACTGTATGGCATACAACAATAGGCAGCAAGTGTAATTTTGAACAACTAAACTGGGCATCAATGTGTTGTTGTTATAGCTATGGGATAAAACTCCTGCTTTGAGTGTGCTAGGAATGAAATAACAAAGTTAGAGATTACTTATATTGATATATTCTTCAAATATCTAGCACAGCACTTCTCAAACTTTTCTACTTGGCGACCCCTTTTACCTGAGAAAATATTTTTGTGATCCTGAATAAAGAGGTATATGAACTAAGAATACAAATTAAAACATTTGCTAAAATTTCTATGACCCCATATGGGGTTGGAACCCACATTTTGAGAAGCACTGATCTAGCATACTCTCAAAAAAAATGAATAAACTTCATTAATTCATATTTTTATATTTGCTTAAAAATATTTATTTAAAATTAAGATCAGTAGGTAAAATTTCTGTTTATTATTTTGTATTATTAAAATCCGAGAAATATGCATTTATAATGTAATATAATAAATTAAAATTATTTTTTTCATTAGTTCAATTTAAAGATGCTGGATGCCAAACAAATAATCAGAAATTATAGCCAATTTAGGTAATATTATATTTTAATTATTAAATAATTTATTAATCTTGTAAAATATATTAGTTTGATTTTAAAATTTTCTCAAATTAAACAAAAGTTATCACATTATATGAATTTGAAAATAAACTTATTAAAACAAAGCAAACTAATATTAAAAGGTTTTATCAAAAATAGCAAAATATAAATGCATCAATTTATGCTATAAATGTTTTCTATCAAATCAAATGGCTATTAATTAGAGAAATAGATAATGAAACATTAGAGAATATCTTGTCTTTTATTTATTTCAGTTGTGTTCTTTAGGGGAAATAGTAAAAGAAGCCATAATATTAATTTTTGTAAGCCAAAAAGTTAATACTGCTCCTCTAAAGAATATAATAATTAGTTAAAAATAATTATTCATAGATGATAAAATCTGTTATGTTGTATAGAAAAGCTGTCTACATTGGCATAGTCACAAACATTGATACATTCAAAGTTATTGCTATGAAGATTAATATTTGAGATAAATAGATATCATTAATAGAAAGATAATAAACCTAAATTATCAAGCCAAATTTTAGCCCTTGAAACCGTAACGGAAAGATAATATTTATAATGATGAAATTAGAAAACTAAGAGTTATAATTCAAAGATCAAACAGCACTATTAGTAGCTAAAAGTACTGTTTGATCTTTGAATTACAAGTATAAGGATAAGCAGTTGTAAATAACAGTTTAAACTAAGAGTTAGCAAAATTTTTTGAATTAGACAGTCTAGACTAAAATGATTGGATCATATAGAAACAATGAATGAAAACAGACTGCTCAAAATGCTCTCTATGAGGTGAGACCAAAAAGTTTACTATCATCATGACATAGATATGCTAGGGATCTAAAATTTGGGTCTCCAACTCTTCCTTCTCTACATATCCACCTCCTAGAGCCACATACTTCTTGCACTTGTGGAATAGTTGTTTAATTTCCATCTTAGTAGAAGTCAGCAGGTTTGCAGATAAACCAGCTCTCCACAGCAGTAATGACTTCATCATCAAAGAAACTTCTTCCCTATAAATATTTTTTCATATTTCAAAACAGGAAGAAGTCTGAAAGTGCCAGATCAGGAAAGTATGGGGAATAGGGCAAGATTTCATAGTCATATTTGCACAAAAAAGTGACTGTTTCTGCAGTCCAGTGTGCAAGTGTATTGTCTGCTAGCAGCAACATATCTTTTGACAGGAAACCACATCTTTTTTCCTTGATACTGTCCTATAATTTTCATTGCTAGTTCCTGCAGTATGTCCCTGTTGATCCTTTTTGTAATTAATCTGGGTAAGAGTTGATAAAATGTGCCTACTTTGATTGCGTCTAGTCAATGTCGCAGCTGAGATAGTTTTAGAGCGAACCTTTAACATAACGGAATTGTCGATTTCATATTTTATACATCATTCGGTGGGCGGCTAATTTAATTCTCTAAAGTAGGGGTGGGCAACCTCCGGCCCACAGGCCACATTATTTTATTATATCTAATATCAACGCTATAATACCAACGCTAAGTATACTTACATATCTGTACCTTCTCTTTTTTAAGTAACGCTATGTATACTTACATATCTGTACCTTCTCTTTTTTAAAAAAATTCTATATCAATTGTTTTTGTTTTGGCCTGTGGCCCACCATAAATTTTTCTATACAATTTGTTTTTGTTTTGGCCTGTGGCCCACCATAAATTTTTCTATATGGCCCTTTTTTGTTTTGGCCCGTGGCCCACCATAAATTTTTCTATACGGCCCCCATAAAAAAAAAGGTTGCCCACCCCTGCTCTAAAGTATAATTTTTCTTTTGGTTTTTCCAAAATACGAAATTAAAGTATTGAAATTGAAGATTTGCCTTCCTACTGACTGATATTTAAAATTGTAAATCAGCAATTCTGTTGTGTTAAAGATTCATTCCAAAAAACTATACATTAGAGAATTGAAGATTCGCCACCAATTGACTGATGTTTAAAATATGAATCAACAATTCCATTATATTAAAGATTCACTCTAAAACTGTCTCTGCCGCAAACTGGATGTGATCAAGGTAAGCACATTTTATCGATTCTTACCCTAATCTGTCAATATGATAGCTTTGCTGTCCCAAAACACACACAGCAAGACCTTGTTGGACTGCCTTCTCTTAAGTCATCTTTTAGACTGATTCAATCACGTTTGAATTCCCATTTCCATCATTTCATAGTCTCATATGAGAGACATTCCTTCCATACACAGCTGATATCACCATGGATTGTTTGTGCAGTTTTTTCTTGAAGATGAATGAACCATATTATGGCTTGATACTTAATTTTGTCCAATGTGACACCTTCTAATATTACATTTATAATTCTGGTTAAACAGAACCCATCAAAACAAAAAAGCATGCGTATTAGTAAGACAGTAATCTTATCATTGTTTACAGTTAGATCTATACAATACATACATGGTGAGGATAAGAACTTTTTGACTTTTTTTCATAAGATTGCAATTAACAATAAGATAGATTTATGTTGTAATTGACCTAATGTAGGCAGCTTATTTCGGAATCTAAAATAACTAATTCATTTAATATGTGAATGCTTGGGAAATATCATTAAAAAGAAAAGAACTATCATTTGATGTGTATATTGAGACTTGTTTAATCAGTTTCCATAAAGATAGATCTGAAAATAGAAGTAATATATTTATATGGATAGAGTACCATAAATTTCTCAAGGAAGAATGATAAAAGAATGTCTTTCACATTCAACTATTAATATAGTTATTGCAATTAATAATAATAATAATAATAAAGAGAGGAATATGGAATTTGTGATGATAAACCCATTTTTATCCTAATACTATATTATGACTATGTCTATGAAAAGTTGGATTGTTTATTGTAATATTTTGATTTTAAACAACATCAGGAAAGTTTTAAGTTAAATTTGTTTAATTATTTTTTTTCATAAATAATTGTAATTTTTAAATAAATTATTATATATGTAATTGGCTCAGTTTGTGAACATCCTCAATTTGTGCAATAATTCCAGATTACTGGCCAGGCAGATTCTGGAATTATTGCAGAGTTGTAATCTGTTAGGAACTGTTAATTGTGAAGATTTGTAATTTTGCAAAGTTATTAATTTCAATAGGAATTATTAGTGAGCAAGTCCAAATAAAACCATCCCCTAAAATTTTGTGCTTTATGCAAAAAAACATGATATGAATGATTGAAAATGAAATAATCAGGGTCTCTCTTAAGTCTTGCTAATGAATCTTATAAAAATGAATTTTTTAATTACTGATGAGGAGCAATAATAAAAACAGAAATCTCAAATTTTATGAAATTGTTTTCAAAACAAGTTTTAGAAATCTTATTAAGAATTTGATATTTATTTTTGAATAAGGTTATATTCTATATAGCAATGATAATTAGTAACTATGAGAAACAATAATATAAAACACCAACTATATTTTTATAAATATTCATTTGGAATAGTGAAAGTTGTTTTGAAAACAATAGCCTGAAGTTAAAGTATCCTTGAATCTCATTTGGAAAATAATCAATAGGGTCACATGAATAATCACTTTTATCTAATACATATTTTATAAGTGAATTTTTCTTGTAAAAAATGTAAGTTGAGAGGATTTATAGCTGGTCTGTCCAACTCATGGGCCACATGTGGCCCAACATAAAATCGTAAACTTCCTTAAAACATTGAGATTTTTATGTACTTAAATTTTTTTTAAATTCTCCGTATCATCATAAAATATTCCACTAATAAAGAAAACAAAATTTGTTGCATTTTTGTGTTAAGAGCACTGTATATTAAAAAATAATGAAGTTAATGAAGCTTTTATTATTTAAATACCTTTCTACATTTCCTATTTCCATTTTCTAAAATATTTTTTATTCCACTGATTAAAACTTTTTGATCTGCTCAATGATTTTAAAAAATTTCTGAATGAAAAGAAGTCAAAGATTGTTAAGTTATGACATTTTGCTTATGATGATGGATATTATATATCATACATTAATTAACTTTTTTGCTTAATAACTATCATTACAATTAGTATATTTTGTGTGTGGCCTGAGAGAATTTTTTTTCTTCAAATGTGGCCCAAGGAAGCTAAAAAGTTGGACATCCTGATTTATAGCATATTTTATTATTTAAGTTTTGCTTTCTATTTGACTTGAGATGATTTCTTTTTAACTGTTTCATATTTATGTTCTGTCTTTGAATCTATTAATAATTTTTTTCATTTTTTATTAATCCGTTAAGTGGATGTGGACATAATTATATGTAAAAATAGAGTGAGGTTTCTCTACAATAATATAACTAGGACCAAGAAGAAATATTGTTCTAAAAGAGTTATGTTATAAAATCATAAAAACTTTAATTTTAAAATGTTATTCATTAAATAGGTTTATTTGCTTCAGGTACATAATGCATTTAGTATTGTTTCATGTTTTTGAGTTTATTTGCAATTGCGTTTTCACAAATAAATGTTTAGTATAAAAAATTTTATACTAAAAGTATTTGCATATACTGCTACTAAAAATAAATAAAAATTAGAATCTAAAAATGTACAATAATGATCTCTTGCTTGAATTAAATTTTTTAATGAAAAAGTCAAATCTTGTTACAAAGTAGCATGTGTGTGTAAGAAGCTTTGGATCCTCCTCCTCCTTTTGGCAGTTGTTCCATGAGCATGCAGTATAGTTTCAGGCACACAGGTTCTATTTTAACCTGTGATATTTTCTCCGTTATTTTATTTATTTCTGATACTTTAATCAATATTTTCCCTGACAAAGAAATGGCAGTCTTTGACATTAAATCTCTATCTGCAGGATAAAATATAATCTGCATGTCAAACCACATCCTCATAAAACACCTGCCAAAAGAAAAGGACTCAAAGGTCCTACATTAGAAACATATGTTATCTTGTAACACACCAATCATATTTATACAATCAAATATTTTGCTACAAACTTTATATACCACAAAAAAAGGAATACATATAGGGAATCCACTAGCAGGTGTTCCAGCAGAACTGGTAGTTAGAAAGAGAGAGAATAATCTTACAACAGTTAAGTAGTAAACTGCACATATATTGATGCTACATAGGTGACATCACTCTTAACAGCAGAAGGAAAAATATGGGATCTAAATTTTGAAGAAAAATTATCAAGATAATAATCTAGAATTAACCCTTAAAATGTGAAATGATGAACTCAATAGCTATAAACTATCTGGATGTGATGATAGAAATAAGGAATGGATAATACAAAATGTCTATGTACAGAAAAGACCTTTATGTTCCAATATTTATACCTAAAGAATTGAATGAGTTGTAATGCCATAAAACTTTGGCATTTAGAGCATTATTAAAGCACATAGAAAAAACACTGCAACATAGACTGAAAAAAAGAAAGCAGAATTCAAATGGATAGAAAAGAGCAAAACTATACAGGTACATTAGAAAATGATAAACTTACAAAGAAATATCAAAAATAATGATGGTAACTGAACATGAGACAACAGTGAAAAGAAAAAAATCTGACAGATCTAAATACAGAGTAGTGAAAATATCACAACCATTAGTAAAAATGAAAAGAAAGAACAGCTCACTAACAAACTAACATTCCAAAGAAGAAACATTTTATTTAATGTCCTATGCAATGACAAAGATGATACATCACACCTAAGAAGAAATAGTCTTCTAGATACCCATCAGGAACCACGATAAGGAACATATAAGAACTACATAGGCTACACAGCCAGGAACATCAATAAAAGAATAGCAGAGCACAAAGATGTCAGTGAGGCCAATATTATATAACACTAGCCAGGTTAACCATCACCAAGTAGATGTGTTATGGGAGGATTGCATGCTTTGTAAAGAAATAGAGCTGGGAAATGGAAAGATAATAGAAGTAACAAAAATATATGAAATTAAGAAGGGACACCATGTAATAAACCAATTAGATCCAACACTCATCAAAAATACCTGGAAATGATGTGAGAAAAATTAAGAGATTAACAGCAAATACCATTGTACACTGAAGATGTTAAATATGATTTATTTTATAATAAATATTTTTATTTTATTATTTATATGTGCAGTTTTTAATCTACTATTTTACTAAATGATTTTGTCAGTAGCACATTATATATTATTAATATAAGGTATGTTTAGTGACTGTCATTCTCTGTGCTTTACTACTATTGGCTATGATGTACATGCAATGTAGCCAATAAAATGTGCTTATTTAGTTCTTTTTTGTTTTTGTTTTTTGCATTATTGTTGAGTGTTAGATCTAATTGGTTTATCACATAGTTTCCCTTCTTTCAAATCTGTAGAACTCATATGTTGTTGTTTTTTGTTTATTTCTGTTTAATTTTTTAACAATGATGATATTAAGTCTTACATAATATATATATTTAGTATATATATAGTTAATGACAGTTAAATGACTGCTTTTGTATTTATGTACCAAATGTATTTTTTGTATGTGTACACCAAATGTATTTTTTGTATTAGTATCCTATTTGAGTGCTCTGAGTTATAAACTGGGAGTGAGTGAGTTTCTTCTATGTCTTTCTTTCTTATTTCTATTTGTATGGTAAGCTTGGTGGCTAAATTTTGATTGCCCCTTTCCACTCAGTGTACTAAAGGAGCTGTTATGGACCAAAATTAAATGTGAAATGTAGAAGCAGCAAAGAATCATTTTAACTCAACTTATATGATGACATGTGAGAGTAACCCTGTATAGAGGAGTAATAATAACTTATTCTATGTTAGCAGAAATTAAATAGTATGTTGTTAGAATTCTAGAACTATGTTAGTAGTATACCTAGAAAATATGTTAAGAGGAAACTTATCTTAAGTTAGTAAAAGACATAAATATGTTAATACCTAAAACTAATAATTTTTTTATTTTTTTTATTTATTATTATTATTTTTAATTTAAATAAAATGTTAGTGTGTTAGTAACTTAGGACTAGACTTATATCTATAATCAACATAGTATGTCTTAAGAAATGATAGGACAGAAGGTGTAATGATTGTCTGAATGATAGGTATAGCTTAAGAAATGATAGGACAGAAGGTGTTAGTAATAGCAACCAGACCTAACCTAAATATTCTGATATATCTACTCCCACAAGAAAGTGTGGGAGTAGACATACCACCGACACACCTCAGCCGTCGAGAGAAACCAATGGAAGTATGTCATTGGTTCCTATTTCTAGCACTCCTACCTGAGTGCTAGAAATAGGAATTTTTATCTTGAATAATTTGGATGCAAGAAATAATCATAAAGCACTTCTGAATGAGTTATTGAACATAATTTAATTATTGATTTGAATACAGGTATCCCTTCTATAACACTGTTTCCTATAACATAAAACATTTTCATTAATTCTTATAAATCCACACTATGGACAAATGCACACACAAAATGCAATCATTGGGAAATACTTTGCTAAAATTAGTCATAAATGCAATTTTGCTATTTTGTCCATAAGAGGACAATATGCAGTCTATTTTCGATTTCAACTTGTAATTGAGTTAATTGTCAACCATTGAGTATCATGTGTTCCATTGTTCAGTTCTTGGATAAGAAGTAAGTTTTTATTCTTCAATAAAAGAATGTGAAATAGAAGAAAAAATTTTATTCCTAAATTTTTTTGAGATATATGTTAAGAAATGATTGTTTTATAGCAGGTTAAATTACAGATTTTGTAAAGAGAGAAGAAGATAGATACACAAACTTTAAATGCAGAAAAAGTTCAGAAAGTGAAGTTGATATTGTTTAAAAAAGAAAAAACGTTTTCATTTTTAATGAACAGTGGTAAGAAATATATAATTATTAAATATCTTCCTTACCACTGAAATGAATGTTATATAGGCTGTATACTTTTTCCTTTTGTTTTACGTATATATTTATTCTTTGTTTCATGTTATTAATATTCTTAATAAAAAGTAAGTTTCTTATGTCAAATTAAAGAAAATTATTCGTTTTTAACTGGTGTTAGAATGTAACTCCCTTTTTTGTATTGGTTCCAGATCTCATATAACAGTTTCACACAACACAAATGTTTTTTAGAAACTGTGTTATACAAGGGATACTTGTAATTTTAATTATTAAAAACTGTTAATAATGTTTTCTAAGGAAAGCCATTGGAATCTTTTATGAAAAAATCCCATATTAATAAATATATTATTAATTTTAATGATATGGAATTGGTTACTAAATAACAGATACTTATAATATATACCAATATTTAGTTCTATATGATTTTTACTATGTTGTTTTTTTTAAAAAGATTGATTTTATATAATTCATTATCTGTACATATATTATATTTATAATTGGGATTTTTGCTTAAATCTACCTATTTAAGTATTTATAACCTAAAAAATGTATTTTTAATTTTATTGAAATATTTATGCTTATATTATAATAGCCATAATTTTACAATATGTTTTTATTTAAAAAACATATTCTAAAACTTTAAAAAATATATATATATAATAAAGAATCTTTGCCAATCATTTAATATTATTTATTATGTAATATATAACTATTGTTCTCAACATAAATATTTTATTTTAAATTAAAGATGATGATGATGATAATAATAATAATAATAATTAGTCAGGGGGGATCTATTTCCATGAAACAGAAGGGTTTATATTAGCAATACAAGACCAGGTAATAAACACGAAAAACTACAGAAAATACATACTGAGAGGATCTATTTACTGAAACAGAAGGGTTTATAATAGCTTCACTTGAAACAGAAGGGTTTGTAGCAATACAAGACCAGGTAATAAACACGAAAACTACAGAAAATACATACTAAAAGACAGCACATTAACAAATGACATATGTAGGAAATGCCAAAAATACATATTAAAAGGGACAGCACATTAACAAATGACACTTGTAGGAAATGCCACATAGCACCTTAAACAATTCAACACATTACATCTGGTTGCAAACTGCTCACACAAACAGATTACTTGTGCAGACACAACCAAGTAACAAACATAATACACCAAAAACTTGCAACCAAATACAAATTAATAAATACACTTACACCATACTACAAATACATATCTGACACATTTCTAGAAAACTCAACACACAAGATGTATTACGACAGAACAATCCTAACAGACAAAACCATACCCCACAACAGACCAGACATCACTCTCATAGACAAGCAAAATAAAGTTACAAATACATTATAGACATCTCAATACCAGACATACAGAACATCCAGGATGCATTCACCCAAAAAATTAGCAAATACACAGAAATTAAGCATCTCTGGGGAATGCAAAAGGTAGTCACAGTACCCATCATTATTTCCTCCACAGGAGTAATCCCTCACACACTACACAAAAGTCTCAAAACTTTAGATCTACATCCCAAGACATACATAACACTAAAAAAAGCATCACTACTTAATATAGTAAGAAAGTTTCTCAGCACTGACACAGACAATTAACACACCATTAAGCATCACAAGTAGCTATGTCTTAACTCGTGTTCGACATAGCACTTTGACCCGGAGTTACTCCGTGCCCACATTGATATACTATAAAACAGAAAATAGGAATGACAGTGTAGTGTGGCCAAGAAAATTGTCAAAATTAAAGCTAAAAATTGTGAACTTAAAGACAGATATTTATTATTTTAATATATGTAAAAATGAACAAAAACAGTTTTCGTTTTTAAGATTACCATCTCAGATAATCTTTACAGTGGATAAAGAGGAATAATTTCTTATGCAGATTCTATACTTAAATTGTTTAAATTTAAGCAATTAAAATTAATTCTGTAACAACAATTCTCTTCTAATTATCTGATAATTATTTTATTTGAATATATATTGTATGCTGATGAACATGTAATTGATTGAAAATATTTCAAAATAAAGAATTTCCGTCATTTCTGTGATTTGGCAATTGTTTTGTGATCAATAATAAAATTTAGAATTTTCAAGTTATCTATTATATCTATTTATTATTATATATTTTATTACTTATACTTTTAAATATTTTTACATTAAAAGCTGCTAATAAATCTTATCTATAATATACAGTGGATGATCGGTTAACGAACATAATCCGTTCTGGGGTCAACTGGAAGTTGAAGGATGGCTTTCAATGGTCCGGACCCAGATCCCTCCTAAAAATTAGAGGAGTTGGACCCCCAGATCCTCCAGAATGGTAAGCCACAGGTTTACCACGCAGCTTTATTTTTTTCCGGCTGATCTGTCATTCGGTTATTCTGTGGGTCCCACAGTTTGTTCTGTGAAGTGTTTGTTATCCAAACATTTGTTCGTTATCTGAACTGTTCGTTAACCGAGGATGGCTTTCAATGGTCCGGACCCAGATCCCTCCTAAAAATTAGAGGAGTTGGACCCCCAGATCCTCCAGAATGGTAAGCCACAGGTTTACCACGCAGCTTTATTTTTTTCCGGCTGATCTGTCATTCGGTTATTCTGTGGGTCCCACAGTTTGTTCTGTGAAGTGTTCGTTATCCAAACATTTGTTCGTTATCTGAACTGTTCGTTAACCAATCATCCACTGTAATTGCAGAGTTTAATCATTATTTACACAGTTCTCAGCTGTTTAAATTGTTTATGTATCCATAAACAGCTGTGAAACATATAGGACTTTGGCAGTTTAATTTTAAACATAAATAAAAAATTTATATACCACTAACTTTTTTGATTTGTTCAGTTCCCCTCAATTGATGGAAAAGAATTCTTTATCAGCTGAGGAGGATTGAACAAACCAAAAAGTAATTGTAATATAAATACTTTTGTTCAATAAATTGTAATCTACTGAATGATGTCTTTTTCATTTAATTGAAAAAGACATCATTCATTTAAATCTATTTTAGATTTCATTTAAATCTATTAATTATTTAATAGATTTAGAACAGCAGTCTCAAACTCATTTTCTTCAAAGGGCTAGATGTCATTGATTGATTAGAGATTCACTTTTAAAATTAATGTGTTATGAGAAAAAATTTTTACATGAGATAAAATAATTAATATTTCAGATTATTTAACTATTTACATATTAAATTCCTTAATGATATGCTGCAATTCATGTTCAAATTATAAAGCAATTTTGTAAATGAAATTTTTCAATACAAATTGTTCACTTCTAATTTACAAATCTGTTATGCTTTATTGAATTTCAATGCAATTTATTAAAACACTTTAAAGCGTAGTAATTTTGAAATATTTTATGAAAAATGGTTGATTTTTTTTCTGAATATCTTCTATATATTGTTTTGCAATTATTTAAAATAAGTATATGAAATCATTTTTGATATTTTTTTATTCTGATCAATTTAAAATATAATCAAATATATATGGTTACTTATTTTTTTTTTTAAATTATATTTTATCAGTTTAATTGACTAATTCAATGTGATGTGATTCATTTATCTATAAATCCAATCACACATCATAAAAATTTATTTTTCAAATATAGGTGAAGTAATATGATAGTATAATAATTCTGTAGGAAATAAAATAACAACTGAACTTTATTTCCTGTAAATTGTTTTATTTAATTATAGGTCTGTCAAGAAGATGATATTACAATTTTATTTATATCATTCTTTTTAATGACTAAAGAAATAATTATGTTATGAAACACAATATATTTAAGCTTTTTTAATGTGCAATATTAATTCCTACAAATTCTTCAAAGTATTAAATTACTCTGTTTTTGTATATAAAAGATTATTTAAAATTTATATTATAATTGTATAGTTTGTAAGACAATTGTAATTTAATATTACTCTTATTGAAAAATATCTTGTTGTTATTATTTTAAGAGTAAATATATTGATATACAATGCTAATAGATTCATAATTTTATTCTAAATTTTCTATTAATACAACCTACTGTTGTTCACTGAAAGTTAAACTGATTTTTATTGGTATGGTTTTATAATTGTTTAGAATATAAAAAATGTTTAAATCATACATTTAATCAAGTTTTAAAAATTAAGAGTTATCATCACAACTGCTAGATAATTGATCAATTTTATTTTTAGGAATTTTTTTTAGGTCTCCATTTCTGTCTATTAAAGTTTGGATAAATTATGCTTTATTAAAACTTATTTATAATAAAAATTTTGGTTAATTTTATTTTATAAATAAGAGAAAAAATGAGGATTTAAAATAGTCCCTATATGCTGGACACACAATTGAAACAATAGCTATATATTCACTGTCATATATAATATAGTGTTATATATATATGCGCATATATCATGTGCATGTGTGTGTGAGATATAACACTATATGTGTGTATATAAATGATTTAATGTCAGATTTTTAATTTTAATAGTTCAGATCAACTATAGAAACTTAGTTAACCATAAAATTGCTCATATAATATGTTAAATGCTACAGTATATTGTAATTTGCTTTAATCATTAATAGAATTATTTATTTTTATATCAGATGTAAATTATTATTATATATCACTAGATATCCAATACAGTACTTTATAATTCCAGGATATTTTCTTATAATTATTTAATTATAATTTAAATAGGAGAGAGAAAAAATTGAAAAAATTTCATTATTTTCTTTTTTATATGAAAAATTTTCAAAACTGAATACTAATAAAGCTCAAATTATGCTGAATTTTATATATATGAGTGTGTGATATTAAATTTTGTCAAAATATATACTATATTATGTCGAATTTAAGCTTTCCTCAAATTTAAGCTGCAGTAAGATTTTAAAACTGGAAAATTGGAAAAAATAAAAATGATTTTATAATAGGTATTGAAAAATAAGAAACATTTTTATTTACTTAAATAAGTACTAATATATAAATAAGCTACCTAATTTATTGATAATCTTCTTCAGATATACTATCACTTTCGTTTTTTAAAAATAGTGCCAGGTCTTTTCTCCCAAACATGTTCTAATCAATCTTCAATTCTTTTGTGCTCGAATTATAACACTCTTAGGAAAATTTTCCTTGGGTACAATTTTTTGTTTAAAATAATAAAAGGTGTCAATTTGTTTCCATCAGCAGTTATAAACTACATTATAGTAATTTGTGATTTTTCTTATAATTAAAATATAACAAGATATGACACAATTGTATACATCTATAATCAAACAGCAAGTGGATTAAATCAGAAAAGTACGAACAAGGACCACTGAATAAATGCTTATCAACGGTGGTAATATTATGCACATGTATAGAGCGTAAAGCAAAACCCCGATTGTTGAGGAGTGGGAGATCAGGAGAAATAAGATGATAAAATATTCGCTTTGAATTTAAGCCGCACCCAAGTTTTACGTCTTAAAAATTTGAATAAAAAGTGCGGCTTAAATTCAATGTAATATAGTATTATTTTGTAAAGTTTTATAAATTTTTTATTATATTTTCTATATCTTAAAAAACGAAAATTATATGCAAGATGTTAAGATTCAAAAAATAATTGTATACAAAATGATTCCTTGCAGAAAAATAAGTTTAAAAATCCTAATTTTTTGTTGGGATGCATAGTTTGAGTAAAACAGTTCTGCAACATCATATCTAGATTATTATTTCTAGCTACACAAACTAAAGAGCAATATCAATTTGTTAGTTTTTTATTGTATTGTTTGTTTGCTTTGATTTTCAGAAAAATAATTGCAAAATTCCATTTACTTTCTTCTAGTAAATGGAATTTTGCAATTATTTTTCTGAAAATCAAAGCAAACTAACAACATTACAATAAAAAACTAACAATTGATATTGCTCTTTAGTTTGTGTAGCTAAAAACTAATTTTCTGAGATGGATATCATGCAAATTCACTTCACATTTTCACAATAAGAGCAAAATAATAATAATAATACCAAGCAAATCAATAGCAGATTGGTATTGTTAATCTTCAGTTTATTTAAATTGAAATATTAGATCAATAGAAATCATAAAACTATATATAGTATCATAAAACTAAATCTTTTTTCTTAAAAACTAGCATAAAAATATAGCTTGGGATTTTTTCATCTTAATGCAGCTCCTTACAGGAAAACATGCAGTAATTTTCTAAATCTTATTAAACACTCTAAATAATAATTAAATAATGCTTTCATAAATGCAAGAACAACTTCATACAAATCTGACTTGTGTGTAAATCTTTTGACATGTAAAATATTTTGAAAATCATCATTATAATTTAATAGTATTGCATTGGCAATTTTTTTTTCATAGTATTACAGTAATTATAATAATCATAACTATCAATAGTTAACTCCAATAGTAAGTATTTCCAGGCATACGTTATATAACTAGAATAATTATGCAAGTTATACATCTAATTATATAATATATATATATACAGAGCAGTTAAAAAATCACCTACCATAGATTATAAGTATTCAAGAACAGCACTTGTTTAGAAGAAATTTTATCATTTATTTTACACACAAATAAAATAAAGGATAATGTTTTTGGCTTAATTAAGCTATCTCAAATTGAATAAATTAAAATACAAAGTTACTATAGAACACTAATAGTTTTATATTTTATATTTAATTTTTTTGTTTAAAATATCATTTAGAATATAGAACAGCAAGCAATCTGTAGTATCTTTTATATTTTAATCTGTTCAATTTGGAACTGAGAATGACTTAATCAAGCCAAAAACATTATCTCAAAAGCACAAAAATATATACCATCCAGTTTACTGCTTTTACTCATCAACTTACCATTAAACAAAAGCATTCTTAGCAGTTGAGTTCTGTTCTAAATTCAATTTAGAATTTAGAACAGAACTCAACTGCTAAGAGTGCTTTGGTTTAATAGTAAGCACAAGAATGTTTTATTTTATTTGTGTGTTAAATAAATGATAGTTTCTGCCAAGCAAGTGCTTGTTCGTTACCAGGAACATAAATAAAGAGTAAATATAGTATTCTACATAAAAAAAGAATTATACAAAAATCATTATTTTTTGCAAATTCAATTAAATCTATTTCTTATTATTACATTTCTTATAATTAAAATCATTTTGAAAAAACAGAAATGATATTGTATTATTTCTATCAAATTCAAATTTTTTCCAAATAATAACGAATGTCATGAAAATATAAACAATATCACAAAACAATTACCATGTAATATTAGTTTACATAATAAAGTTAAATTAATAAATAATACAGGTAGTTCTCAACTTACACTAGACTTTAGTTCCAAGAATTTCGAACCAGACACCACCTTAAGTTTGAAAAGCCCAAAATTTATGGACTGTCCCCTACCAAAATTTATTATTATATTCCATTTTATTGTAATAAACTTAAAAAAATAACAAAATATAAGAACCAGAGACAAAAAAGTCACTTTCCAGATATCAGATTATTGGGTCAGGGAATTGGAACAATGTAAATTTGCAAAGATTTACATTGTTTATAGTTTACAGTGAATATATTTTTACTGTTTCTCTGATGATGTGTTCACCTTTTGGGAATTGTTTTTTCATGATTGGGTCTATTGTAAAACTTGCATATAAATTTCTGTTTAGATTGAACATAAATATATTTTCCCAATATTTTGAAATCTCTGCTAAAATTCATCTTAAACACTATTCAAGTATTTAATAGTAATTTTATAATTTTAATTGCATGAAATTATTGCTTGTATGTATTTATTAAAAATAATTTATTTGTAATAATTAGAAGTATAGTATTTTTCTATATAGTTAAAATTTTTAAAATTAAGCATTATAAAATTGTTGTAAACTTTTTATAGTTATCTTAAAAATAAAAAACTTTTAGATACTATTCTAATGGCAATATGTATACAATGTTGTTTAAATCACATATTTCCTTACAACAAAGATGGAAAAAACATATAATAACTAAATATAACTTTTATCATAATTAGAATATTTTAATTAACCTATGCAGATAATTAAATTTGGGTGTAATTAATCTTATCTCTCATTGTTAAAACTCTTATGATGGTAGTTTGTTGGATTTTGGCAGTTAATCATGAATTATGTGAAATCATCCCAAAATTGCATTCCATTTACAAATTAATAGGACTCTAAAAGAAAAATATTATAATTATGCATTTATAAGAGCCAACTTTATATCAGTTCTTTATAAGTATAATTAATTATATTATTGAAATAGATATATTTATTCACATTTATTAAAGCCTAAATTAAACATTAAAACAATATTTTGTATACATTCATACTTTCTATGAAAAGAACTAATCTGTTAATATTTTTCATTTACTTAAAGGTTATGACATTTCTTTTGTAGACAAGCCTATAATCTCAATAATTTTTAATTCTGAGTTTATCACTGTTTGAAAGGATATAGTTCATAATTTTGTATGCTTAGGAACATAGACATATGCTATATAGCATATATCTATGTTCTTATTGGAGATGGTCCAATGAAGATGCTGATTAATTTTTCAAATATCTTAATCACAAATTTAGCACAAAAACATTATATTACATTATTTCAATGTCTATAATACAGGTGTACTCAAATAATCAAAATAAAACACTAACACAGGAAAATAATCTTCAAAATTTAGCAAATGGAATCATTTTTAGTTCATTAATATTGATATAAATTAGATTATATAACATATTGTGAAATGAAGAGAGAAAAAATAAAATTTTGTATTTTGTTGGAATATATTATGCCTATTAAGAAAAACATAAAGCTATAGGTAAATCAATTACATACAAAAGCAAATGTTTTATTTTAGACTTCATTACAATTGATTGATTGATTCTGCTTAGCAAAGAAAATGCACATAATTCCAATTAATAACTTCTAAAGAATGTATGCAAACTATCTCTCTATACTGATTAAAGAGCATAAATAATCTAATTATATATATATATATATATATATATAAGAAGCCGATTCTCAATCTCAGAGAAACTTCCAAATATCTCTTCTGAATTTTTTTTATCGTTAAATTTTTTTCTTAACTTCGATATCAATTTTCTATTTATCAGTTTTGACATTAAATACTACGGATATGAGATTTTTTCTGTGAAATAAAAATATTAAAAAGAAATCATCAAAGTCTAACCGCTTTCTTGTTGGAAGTTCACCAAACCTCACTTAAGTAGATAATTTTTTTTTCTTTCTCCCAACTGGTAATTACCTTGAATAATGTATTGGATCTTTATAGCAACAAGACTGGATGTAGCAGTGTGCATATTAGTATGATGAATCTCAAATTGCTTTTTTTTTTCCGATACTACTTAGAAGAAAAGTGCAAAAATAAGATAACAAATTTAAAAATAGGATAAGCTAACCTAAGGCAGAAGTGGAGTTAAATATACGTTACGCATATGGAAAACAAATTGCATAAACGAAAATTAATTTGTTTTATAAGACTATTCATTCGGAGATAAAATAAAATTTAAAAGTTATGAGAATTTTGGAATGTTATTAAAAAAATAATACGCATAAAGTACGAAAATAATTTCGAATTTTCAACCCATGCCAGGATATTTCTAATGGAATATTTTATATAATAAACCTTTAAATGTTTAGATTCTCTTATAAAGATTAAAAATAAACTATTTCTAGAAAGTTCAGATCCAAATTTGTTCGCATAAAGAGGTTATTACAGTTCACCACAGATAATTTTCCTGCAATGTTTAAATTCTTAAAAAATTCATTTTCTTTCTAGAAGGTTTTTCTCTACATTTTACTTCTTTCTCGATAGTAAAGTAAAGTTTAAACTTGTGGTTTAAGTAGTAAATTTCCTATTTTCAAGCAAATAATCGTCCCATTTGGAAACAATGGAATGTGCTTGGTTGTTTTATGTTTCAAAACATTAAACTAGAGAAAGGTCTTCGGTTGGCGTGCGTAATAATCGTAAACTACTTGTGACATTCCTTAACGTCATTGTCTCGCCTTATTTGACGTCAACAGACCTTAATAACCGCCATTAATGGAGCCTTCCTCAAATATCATCCAGATACTGTTGTAAAATGTGATGCAATTGGAATATTCGTAGTTCCAAGTGGTTCACACCACCACTCTCTCTTGATGGGGGGTCTGCATTAGACGGTTCCACGTTAGATTACAGGTTTGTGGAAATGATAGTCATCTGCCGCTCATACACCTGTCTCTGTACTGTAGAATGAATTGATTTCTCACGCAAACACACAAAAACCGGTCGGAGAAGCAATTTTTGTCGTTGCACTTGGACCCTTCTATCGAAGGTTATCAATTTGATGATATTTCGATACGTATAATGAATTTATTTTTTCTCTATCATATATAACTTGTCAGTCTCATACATCATCTTTTACTTAGATGTTAAGATAATTTATGTAATTAAAATTTTGATTATGTTAAGAAGCGACATTAAATGATCATTTACTTTATCGACTTGTATATTGATTGTTGCATAAACGTTCGAACATCAATGCAACTGATAAGATCGTGATAAAAACATATAGAGAATATGATAATACCAATTTTTGCTTTTTCTACTTCGAAAGATTCAGAAAGAAAATTTAATCACGTACAATTAGATCTGTTACAAGTCTCAATACCAGTTATCTTGAAACAAACGTGAATATTCCCGATGGAATTTTAAATTCAGTGTTTAAATAAATTATGACAAAATTCTTTTTTCCTTCTTCGCCAATAAGTTTTTCAATGGTAAATTATGAAGAGTTGAAACTAAATTCGATAGGTCTTGCAGAATGTTTGCAGCTGTTGAGAGGTTGTGGAAGACTTGCAGTGAGCCGATTTTTCTTCGATTAATATGGACTAAGAAAACAACGAGATCCTTCACAGTTTTCATACCACACGGCAATTGAGATCCACGCTTACAAGATGATTCAGATCGAACAATTTTCTTAGGTAGAAGAATCCATAAAATTTTTTTCTCTTCTTCGAGTTATTATGTATTGCTCGAAGGTATCTGTTACGGAATCTTTTTTTGTCTCGCGTGTTAACATGTTCGAGACATTTGAGATGGGACAAGCAGCCAGATGTTTCTATTTTATCTCCCATTGGTTGGTGACAAGACACCCGTCACCGGCACATACTCTGACATTGTTAGTCAGCTATTTATCACATTGGGTGCAGTACATTACATCACTCTGTTAGTACGCAACGCCTACATGGAGGAAAAGAGGAGTATTAAAATTAGTTTCGACAAATGGGCGTGGTGGTCTCTTTCGTTATTTAATATTAAAAATGGTTAATTCTGGTAAATATTTCGAAAAATTAATATGATGCCTCCAAGGAGGCATAATAAATTTTTATTATTTACGTCTCCTTCAAGGTTGTATCGCTGTCAATGTAAAAAATATTGTTTTTAAGTATTGTTTACATATCATAAATATCATATTACATAATTTCATATTGTTTTCGGTAGGAAAACAATGTAAAGTATTTAAAATAAATGAAAATTTATATTTTATTAAGAAAGAAACTAAAATAAATTATTCTATAATTCAGAACAGGCCTATATTACAAAGAAAAGATAAAAATGACGGAAGAAAAAACATTATGATTTTAAAACTTATTGATTGAACTGTTTTATTTGATTAGATTTAAAATTAATTAACTATACATAATTATAAATAATGATATCCCAATTTTATACCATATACACTTGAGAATGAAAAAGAACATGCTGAGAAATTATGGTTTCTGTTGCCCATGTTGCTATTTTTGTTCTGATTTAGATGAGATTATTGCGATTTATTACAGTTTTATCAAACTGATTAGGTTAATACGTTAATTCTAAAATATTTTAATTTTAATTTCTATAATTTATCTTTTTAACTTTAAAAATCTTAGAGCTAGGCATACATTTTCGTAGTAAGATACAGTAGGCCTAGATAACATAAACGTACACCTGTCTAACCGAGTGTCTAATTAAAAATTTAATAAATAGGTTAAATTAATGTAATTCATAGAGATTAGACAACAAAATCTTTGATAGTTATGTTGTTTGATAGACTATACTTACAACGTTCAATACTATAGGCCTGCATTACTTCGTTCCTCTCATAGTTCAGTTATAGTTTTTCTTTTATTTTCAGTCACCTACTGCTTAAATAAGTTACAGATTAATTAAAATTTATTCTGCACACTTATTATTTATAAATCTTGCGCTTTCCAAGTATAGAATATTCCTTCAATTGTTGCAAACACGCATTAAAATTAGGCCTATGTGAAGATAAATTTAACAGAAAATCGCATTCGTTTTTATTTTTATTCATACCTTAATTAATTTTATTTTAAACTTGGATTATATGACTATGACAAAGTTACCAAAATAACTTTCATTTGGCATAATAGGCTTAATCTGCGTGAAGATACGTGAACTGTAAAATTAGCAAGATGCATACGAAACTGGTAGGCCTACGATAGGATATTATAATCATCGCCTTTAACTTATGACGTTTAAAAAAAAAAAGAAATAAATTAGTGAACATTTCTCCATTTACGAAAATAAAATTAAAATTTCTAATTGTAACTTATTTAGCAAAATAATTGCAGTTACAACACGCAATCTTGAAAAATCGCGAAAGGCATTCTCTTAGCGTATTCTATGGATTGTGTTGTTTTTATATAAAACTTTTAATTCCCCAGGTATTTAATTAATTTCGTGTTTAATAATTTGAAAATTGTCAAGAAAATATAGAAAATTCATGTAGATAAAACTAATAGCACGAATTATTGCATTTTTAAACAACTATTAACATATCTTTTCTAGTTTATCTGTAATTAAAGAATAGAGATGAAATGCAATTTTTAGATAAAAAAAATTGTTTCTTTTTTTACTAAATGTTTCTATCAACGACTGATACCTTACGGCTTAGTTATAAATAAATAACCATTAAGAGGCAAAGATGGCAAATTTGCTTCTATACGTCAAATATTGTGATTTCGGATATCAATAATGATGCAATCAATCATCTTCGGGCATTTTCACTTCTCCTGCCTTGTCGTTATAAACACCTGATGAATCTTCACCAAGTTGTTTTTACAAGTTGAAGGTCTATGTGAGCCTAAGCATCTAGCTCAATTATCCTTTAGCACAGTAGTTGATAAATATTCCAAACTGTTAAGAATACTTAATCATTTAGACGTTTGCGATGCTTTGATGAAGTTGGATCGGTGAGAAAATACATCTAATTATACAATCTTTGTTATAATTTAAGCATAATTATTGGCTGAAAAAATAAGATTTGGCTTACAAATTGTCACAGTGAATTGTCGGCAGAACCTTTCATAAATATTTTTAAATAATTAAATTTATTATTAAAATTGAAGATTGAGATGCTTAGGCCAAAATTATAAAAATTGAAACTTGTATAAATTCACATAAAATATAAAGTTTTTAATAATTCAATCCGGAATATTTATATTTAACTTTGGCCTATGGTCGAGTGGGGACACTTTTCAATATTGGTCCCTTTGACATGGAATGACCCTATAGAAAAATCTAGATAGCTTGATTACATATTTTATATGAGGAAACTTGATGGCAAAATTTTAAACAATCTCTTATACCATTCAGATTTGGATGCTTCATCCAATCCTATATACCATATGTGGTTTAACTTTAGTATTAACATAAAAATAATCACATGTTTGATCATAAATTTTCACATAAATCTTTCTATATTCTTATTAGAATATCAAATTTTGTAAATTATAAAATTATTATATTTTCTTAAAGAAATTTTTTTATTTTTATAATCCTTTGTTTGTGTATTGATGATCTATGCATCTAATTTAATAATGTTTAGAACAGTGGTTCTCAACCACTGTGCTGTGGCACACTAGTGTGCCGTGAAAAATTAAGAATGAATTGCTTGCATATATATAATTGTATGAATCATCATATATATTAATAGTGAAACATAGTTGGCTGGATATCCCTTTTGCAGTCGAATCACTGTTCCAATTCCTGTAAGTAAGGTATTATTAGAAAAATATAATCCTCAAATTTCTGTGACAGCTGAAATTTTTATCATTATTTATGATTTAAAATTAAGGAACAAAAATTAAAATTATAGTTTCTCTTAAAAGATAAAATCCGCAAGTGGCGCTATAACTTAATAACTAAATCTGTGCTTAATAATGACTGCCATTTAATGATCTCATAGAGTATGTCTGTAATCTGAATGTAATAAATAAGAATAAATACAATAATCTGTTAATAGAAATTCATTGTTAAATCTAAATTATTATTTAAAATATTTAGGAGTGCTGCTAAATTTTAAAATATTAAAATGTGTTCATCAACAGAAAAAAGATTGAAAACCACTGGTTTAGAAATTAATAATAGTAAATGTTTTACTTATTAAATTTCCTTGCAGATAATAAAATGGAACGGCCTCCTGGTACAGATTATTATGATGATGGATCAACATTACATTCATCTGGTTATTCAGGAGATGTTAGTGAACAAAGAGATTATTATAATAATCAAGAAAATAATCTTAATGATTATTATAAAAATATTTCTCAACAAATTCATTCAGAGTCATCTTCACCGTCATCTACATCACAAAGAGAAAATGATAGGCAACAAAGAGAAAGAGATAGGTAAAATTTCATTGCTTTATTTTGAAATAAATTTTCAAACTATTATTCTAGTAATATAGTATTTAAATTTTTTGTATTAATAAGATTGAAAGGATTAAAATACAAAACATTTTTATTTTTTTCACTTGATATTCTGACTTGATAAGATTATTCATGCCATAAATTTTGTGTTTTAATTAGTATAATAAATTATCTTTGAAGAAAATAGAATATCAAAAAAATTGAAAATCTAGAGAATTATATATGAAATTCATAAATTTTTATTTATTTACTTATTTTAGAAATAGACGTAGAGACAGAATGAGAAGTAGTAGAGATTATAAATATGATAGAGAAAGAGATAGAAGTCATGAAAGAAGTGATAACAGTTTCTATAACTATGATGAGGTGATTATTATATATGTGTGTGTATGTGTATATTTAAATGGTAATTCGAAAATAAGTATAGTAAAAAATTTAAGACAAAATACAGTGTGCTCTCAGTTTAGCCATGGGCAGATTATTAATTAATTTACAACTTATGTATATATGATTTTTAAGTATTTTAATGAATTTTTATTTATAAATATTATAGTTTGTTCTTTTTTTTATATATTAAATCATTCAGGACTCAGATACTATATTTCATTATTTTCTTGCTACACCAACAATATACTCTTGTTTATTAATACAAAGAAGACATACATGAAAACCATGTTATAAATACAATGTATATACTTTGAAATATGTATAAATTGAATGTTTGTGAGCTATTATTTTTGCCTCCACTCATCTAATGTTTTTTTTTTTCATATAAATTTTCAACTTTACAAGTTTTGCATATTGATAATTCATATTTTATACTTAAATAAATTTGAATTTCTTAATCTTTTTGTATCAGATTTTAGTAAATCTTTTTAAAAATTTGCAAATTATGTGTACTTAGCTTTTAAATATAAACAGGTTTAAGTGGATATTAAATTCCTTTTTAGCAGTAATAAAGTTTTTAATAAACATAGTCGCAGCCAGATGGCCGAGTGGTAACGCGTTGGCGTACTACGTTAGAGGACCTGGGTTCGCGTCCCAGGTCTGGTCCCGGATTTTTTTCGGGGTAGTGGGCCCGGCCTGGTTATCCCCGACCTTCACCATCCAGCTCCCTCCATGGGTGGGTGCAGCCCGTGGTTGGAATTGGCCCCGCCTCCTTAGTAATCACCCTGATTGGAAAGGGGGCGTAAAATATGCAAAAAAAATAAAAAATAAACACAGTCAGAATCGTTTTCGACTAAAACTAAGTCAACTAGTCAACACCAGCAGAATTATTTAAATTTACAGAATGTTGCAAAAAATACAAAATATAGAATTACTAGAATGAGTAAAGAATTTAAAAAATAGCACATATGGTAGTGTGTGCAGCAGTATAATAAACTAGTATATTTTTAAATACATAACATATAAAAAATAATAATAAAATGTTAAAAGTCATTAAATAACTGTGGAGATTGTAGAATGAAGAAGAGAATTGCTTGAATAAGGATTTTAAGTAACAGAGCAATACTCAGCAGTGGTTCCTGACTGCCAGGCTACATATAGACAGGAATAATGTTGCCATGATTGTCATTAATTACATTGAAATTTCTCAATCTATCTGATATTACTAGGGATTCCAGAATGAGTCCTTCCTTTAAAGCAGTTTACTCAACCTTTTTTTTCTCTGGGCCACACATTTGTTTGCTATATCAGCAGTTGGCAACTGATGTCATGGAAAAAAGGTCTGACTTCTAAAAAAGCCTACAAAAAAATCTGACTTCTCAGTTCAAGCATGCCATAGGTTGTTAACCACTGTACTATATCTTATAATTATCATGTTAATAAAAACATAAAAAACTTTACTTGATCCAAACATTTATTTAAATATGTGATTTTTGATATCGAGACAAACTTTTAGCAATTTTAGATAAATCAGGTTTTTAAGTGCTACATGCTGCTCTTAATATATCATCAAGGTATAATCAGTAACCCTGTTTCTTTTCATATTTCATTTTCAAATAGGATGATTCACTAAGATATGTCGATGTGAACAACAGGAACAAAATTTGTGCGCATTTTTGTACAATCATATTTTTCAGATACTAATTTCCAAAATTCAATATACTTCTTTCCCTCCCTTTTTACTTTAAAAGTGACCTCCAAATTCATATTTAAATTTAAATATAATCATATCCAAATGCAGCTGGTTATGTAATAGTTGCTATTTCTAAGTGCCAGGGATTTTCTTTAAGTAAGAGAGAATTCTTAATATTTCTTAAATCTTTAAATTTGTTTTTAAATTCTTTTGATAAGGCTGCTGAGTAATTTCAAATGATGTTATAGGTTTCTGGAGAAATGTCAATATAACATCTTGCTTAGCTTTTGTTAAGGTGGGAAATGATGAAATATTTGATGATGTATCTCTTCATAATAAATATTTAGTTTCTCTTCAAATGCAAATAGTGATACTGTACAATACAGTAATCGGTTCACAAAAATGATTGTCTGTTCGATTCTAATGCAGATTTCATTCTCATATCTAGAAGGACAACTATTAAGCAATATATTGAAGAAATCTTATCAGAAATTTTCAACTTGGAGGTGAAAGAGGATATTTTTAAAAACTGCGTATAAATTACGTGCTCTTTTCATCGTTATATAAAAAGTTATTTGAAAAATGAAAACTTCGGAATAACAATATAAACATTATTGCAGCGAAATATTGTATTTCGTATTGTTATGTTTAAACAATACCAGAAAAATCTGAAACTTCATGTTTCTCTGCCGAAATTCTGCTATCAGATATTAAATTGATAATTTGATTATTTAGTTTATTGAATAAGATTTACATCAACTTATAGAGTAACAAGTATTATCAAGTTAAGATTTTAAGAAAACGTTATGATAAAATCAAAATATCATATCTTCTTGATCGCCATTAATGTTTTGTAAGCTTTTTATGAGTATTCTATTGAATATAATTTGATATCAGTTACAAACTGTTACCAATCCTGTCCTAAATATCGGTAGACTTTTCTATTCTGTTTCGAATTTGTCCAAAAAATTAATCATCCTCTTTTTCTCACTATTTCAATAAAATATCTAATACTGGATTCTATTTAAATACTGTTGATATCCGCCCACTCGATATTATATTAAAAGACTTCAATAGAAAAAACATAATTATGGCAATATATTGAAGAAGTCTTATTAGAAATTTAACGGGATGACTCTGTGTATTAGCATATTTAAGGACTCTGAATACGTATAAATTACGTTCTCTGATATTTATTTTAATAAAATAGTTTAAAAAACTGGAAATTTTCGAATAACAATATATACATTATTGTAGCGAAATAATATATTTTAAGAATTCCAGAAAACCTCTGAACCTTTCCTATTTAATGTGATCTCAGGTAAAATTAGGTTATAAATTTGATAATTTATTTTAGTTAGATAACTTTAATATCTATTTATAGAATATCATGCAATATAAAGTTAATATTTTAAGAAAAATGATTGTAAAATGAAGTTTCCTATTTTCTTGGTCTGGCGACCAAGAAGACAGGAAACTTCATTGTTTTGTTGGCTTCATTTGAGTATTTTTTGAATGTAACTTGATAACAGTTCTTAAAAACAGGAACAAATTCCGTCCTAGATATCGGTAGACTTTTCTACCCTGTTCGGAATGTGTAATAGAAATCATGAAGAATAGAAATCATGCAATATTGGCTTTAGGTCTCCTGACTCCAGCTTTCTACTCAGGCCAGTACAATATGGAGAAAATGATAATTTTGGCACCGACTTTCCGAAGGCACCCCAGTGAAATGCATCGTCTGCTACCGGGTTAAGCCGGACCTGGATTGATAACAGAATATTAAAATCCATCAACGGATATTTTAAATTGGTGAGAAATGGAGTATGATTATAGGGCTGGTTTCTTCCTTCCAAGGCTCTGATACGGTACATCGGGGAGCCTTCGAAAACTAATGCCGATCGCTCCTGTAATTACCTGTAAAAATGCCGATGCATCGTATCAGCAAAATTACAGGGCGTCTTCGAAAGGAGGCAACCAAAATGATCATTTTCTGAATATTACAAGAGCGTTGAGTATAAAATTGCATCGGGGCGCGGGGACTCCTAGAGCCGACAATATGTCAAGTAATCCTATACATATTAAAAGCAATATTAATAAAGGCTATCCTACAAAAAGGCCTAAAACAAATCTTGTATCTTACGATATACATCTTCTTAATTTCAAGTAAATTTATTTTTTTACGATGTTTGTGACATGAGGCAGAGTGTTGTCATGCAGAAGAATAACTTCATCATGTCATTGCTTGTATTCAGGCCGTTTTTCTCGTAATGCATGGCTCAAACGAATCAATTATAGCCTATACCGATCGCCCGTAATGGAATTGCCAGGTTGTAGCAGCTCATAGTATACAACACATTTTTGGTCCCACCAGATACAGAGCATGATTTTGGAACCATGAATGAACATTCATGGTTCCAAAATCATGCTCTTGTTGTTCGGCTTTGGTGTTGATGTTGAGGTCGACGGAAACGATTGAATGGGCATAGTGTAATATTTTCTCTTCTTGGGGTTGTCGTAGAATATCCATTTCTCATCCCCAGTCACAATCCGATGTAAAAAACCCTTTCTTTGTTGCCTTTGAATCAGCTGCTCGCAAGTGAAAAGTTGCATTTCAATGTCTCTCGGTTTCAGTTCATAAGGCACCCAATTGCCTTGCTTTTGAATCATTCCCATGGATTTTAATCGTACGGAAACTGCTTGTTGAGTCACTCCAATTGATTCTGCAAGCGCCTCTTGCGTTTGACTTGGATCTTCATCGAGTAATGTCTCCAATTCTTCATCTTTGAATTTTTTTGGCTGTCCAGAGTGAGGCTTGTCTTCAACGCTAAAAATCACCATTCTTGAAATGTCGAAACCATTCCCTACATGATCTATCAGTTGGAGCATTGTCACCATAAACTTCCACAAGCATTCGATGAACTTCAGTTGCATTTTTCTTCCAATTAAAACAGAAAATTAAAACTTCCCACAAATGCTGCTTAGTTAACACAAAATTTGACATATTCAACACAGAAAAAAACAACGTTTTTGTTTGAATCTCAAAGCGATATAAACTGATTATTATTGACAGATATCTAACCTCTCTAAAACAGATGATATCAGGTGTCATGATAAACATTCGTGATTATTATTGACAGATATCTAACCTCTCTGAAACAGATGATATCAGGTGTCATGATAAACATTCGTTACAGACAGCGCCATCTTTTAAAAATGGACCGAACTAATTTGTACTCCCAATAATATTTGCTAATATACATTTAAAATATATTATTTTACAAAACAACCAAAAAAACATTGCCACTATTATCATAGCATCATATATATGAAACCAAAATATTGATCAACCCATATATGAGATTAAAACATTCCTGGAAAATGCTCATAAATCAAATCCTTGTAAATCAGAGACTAAATTACCATTAACTATTATTAAAAATTTTATAATGAATTCCTGAGCTCAAAAGATGCCAATCATTTTTCAATGAAATAAGCTGAAATACTATCAGATTACATATAGTGACAAAAATTACTTCAATAAGTAGTATTAATTATTATAAAACAACCTAAAAATGCAATTTTCTTAAGGAAAATCCATAATAAAGAAGTTTACTGCTGGCATGAATCCATTATATGGACTTCCAAATTGTACAAGAGATAATGCTGTCATATATTATTTGGTGTTATCCAAGTTCATTCCAAGTACTATATTTATACATACTTTTATAGAAATCTAGGCTCTTCTCATCAATTCCTATTATTGAAGACCTGTTTTCTTAATATCATTATCCAATCATTTACTGATTACTTAGTCATCTTATTTCAAACCCTACTGTATAACCCATATCCAAAGAAGGATTAGTGGGATTGTAGAGGTGGTGATTGAAAGGCTGAACCTGGATCTGGAATCCTCAAATTTCTAAGGAGTAAATGAGGATTCGACCTCTACTTCTAACAGAAAGTAAAGCATTTCCATGAATCCAATGCAGCCAATTTTCAGCACTTATTAGCAGATCCAATCACACATAGTGTGGCTGTCAGCAGTTTATTTCAGGAATGGCCTTATTGTTTACTAATCTGATTATAAAACAACATAAAACTGGAAAGATACAAAATGAATTCAAAAGCTAATACTTACAGCTCAATAATTTTATAAAATATTCAATGCAAGAAAACAATAACCATAATAATTCATTACAAATATTAATCAAAAATCAATGACAATTGATATTATATTAAATGTGATATTAAATGTTTCATCATCGTGAATACAACAAAGAAAACATAATAAAAAAAGCAAATTAAAAAAAAATGCTATTTCCCTAACTACTTGAAAAATTGACATTGCTATTTGTCTATATCAGCGTTTCTCAAACTATGGGTCGTGACCCCAAATGGGGTTGTGAAGCAAAATGCTGGGGTCGCAAAAATTAAATGCAAACATTGGAATATATGTAATTTCACAAACGCCCAATATTTAACATATGACAACATATGAATTTCACAAATGCCCAATATTTAACGTATGACAACATATGAATTTTCGCTGTGGTTGGTTGATTGTGTTCATCTTAACAGTGTATAAATGATTTATGTATTTGTATGTTTTATTTCATATTTAATATTTGAGGTTGCGAAAAATCTCGCAATGAAAAATAGCGTCGCGAAAAATCTCGTAATGAAAAATGGGGTCGTGAATGAAAAAAGTTTGAGAAACGTGTAATGAAAAATGGGGTCGTGAATGAAAAAAGTTTGAGAAACGCTGGTCTATATCATTGCTTGGTAAAGATAGCTTAACAACTTGGAGTATTTGAGTTCAGTTCAGAAGCCTACATCTCCAAATTATTTCTGTAGGGATTTGTTGAGATGATGAACTTCATCCATCACTTTATGACTAGTACTATCACAGAGTTGGCCAGATTAGTTGAGTGAAAATTCATTGGCTTTCAATCCAGAGGATCCAGGATTGAATCCAGAATCCAACTCTTAAAAATTTTATATGACTGTTTTGATATAAAAAAAAAAAGATTAGAAAATGATATTGGCATTCTTTAAATTCTTAACTATGTTAATAAGAGGGTACCATATTCAACTTTTGAAACATTTACTCATTACAAATTTCTTGTAAATTTGGAGTAAAAGCTCATAAATTGAAGTTAACTTGTTCGTAGACCGATTTGTTCGTGATCCGAGACGTTCGTAATCCGAGGTACCACTGTACTTTTAGATGATTTAATTTAAGTAAATGGCTTATTTAATTCATATTTATAATAAGAATTCTAAAATTATTCAATATGTTATCTATTTGACTATGGACAAATCTGCATAAATTAATCAACAAATGAAACGTATAAATGATTCTTCGTCACTCACGTAATTTTAGAAATATTATGTTTGATTTTATTTGCTATATGGGAGCAATAAACGAAGATTTCGAGTTGCTGAATAACAGACGATATTTAATATAAATATTAAATATTATACTATACTGATTATAAATATAGTAAAATGTTAAACTGAAGTTATATCTGAGAAATATTAATAACATTATAGAGAGATGTACGAAAATAAAGATTGAAATTCAATAACAACATGAAAATTTGGCCATATCTCAATAACATTGTGTGATAACAATCATTTGAAAATAATATACGTATATACAGTATATACAGTCGAAGCCGGTTATCAGGGACCTACAATTTTTTGTCCCTTATAAGCGATGTCCCTAATATACAAATGAGCAACACATCGTCGCGTCGTCAGGTGGGCACAGTAAACATTGAAGAGTTTTCAACTAGGGTTCTTATTTCTGTTTTAACCAAATATCGGTTGAGTTGTGTAATTATCCGATTACCAGTTATGGATCTTGTATCTGGGGTTTACATAAAATGGAAAATAATTAATGCTATAAATAATACTAGATATTACCCACTCATATAAATGATCAGAAATCTTGTCACTTAATCTCATAAACTTGGAGTATAACTCTAAAACTTCTACTAACTTCATATAACAAATTATTAGGTGGTCCCATTTTTAGAGTGCAGCGCCACTTGCGGATTTTGTCTTTTTAGAGGAACTACAATTTTCATTTAATTTATATTCATTAATTTTAAATTATTTATAATGACAAAAAAATTATCTCCCTTATCGCCGAATTTTTCATTATTTTCGAATCCACTATACCGACGAAAAATACACACAAAGCATGGGTTTTTCGCCAGGACCGGACGCGTTTGTCCTTTATATCCGAATTTCCCTTATAGTCGACTCCCTAATAACTGGCTTTGATTGTGTGTGAACTGTGCATATATTTTTTTCAAATGATATATATATTGTTTGAATTATTATTTCATTGATAATAAAATATTATATGAATTAACTGAAATAAATTTGTTCTTTTCAGGTTAGGTTAGGTTAGTTGTATTACGCCGCCATATCCTCATGGGATATTCTTTATCTGGCGGCGGCCATTTATAGCTCCCATCACTGGCTGGCCAGCACCCATGATGGGGTCAACCGGATGGTTGAAGGATGGGGTTCAACAGGCCGGGCCCGGACCCCTCCTGAAAAATTGGAGGTGTGGGACCCGGATTTGAACCCGGATCCTCCAGGGTGGTAAGCCGAAGCTTTACCACGCGGCCATCCGGCCGACTGTTCTTTTCAGACTCATAAAGAGATTGTGACTAGAATTTCCAAAAGTATAAATACGTCCTTGTAGAAGAATAAAGCGAATTTCTCGCCAAGTATTTTCATATATCCAGATTTTCCAAAACAATACCTACAAAGCTTTCTCCAGTCCTAGATTAATGCAGTGAATAATACGGACAGAAATTTTGAAAAAAGCGTCAAAAGACCTGCATATATGAACCACACAGGTAATATTATTAATAGCAAATATTTCTTGTAACGTCTATTACAAAACACCGTCTTATAATCCAATTGTTTTATCATATTTTCATATCCTCTACTCAGTATGAGAAAAATCATCATACATAAAATTTCTATAGCATGTCTCCAAACTAAATGACTCTACAGGAAATATTTTTATTTGTTACATTTTCCTGTATGTGATTTTTTATTATAAAAAATAAATTTTATCGAAATTTTTGAAATCCTTTTAAGTTTAATATTCTAATCGGGTTGCACTAGTCGGCCGGATTAGCCGTGTGGAAACATTTTGGCTTCCCACACTGGATGACCAGATTTCGAGTCTCGGGTCCCACCCCTTAAAAATGTTTATCATATGTACCGGGACGAGCCCATTTATCTCCATCCTCCACAATCCAGTTGACCCTCCAGAAAGTTGGGCAGCCTCTAGAAGGGCTTGTTTCGCCCTGTCATTCAATGTTCTAATGAAATGGCAAATGGCGTCGTCTGTTCATGAAAAAATATTGCATTCTCTCCTAACTGTTTACACTTTTTAGCAAAAGTTTTATTTTATAGCATAATAACATTAGAACTAACAAATTTTTATTGTACTATTATAAGAATCAAAATATTTAACATAGATAATTGTTATAAATATTTCCGGCAGTGGTTAGGTTAGGTTAGGTTAGGTTAATTAGGTTACGCCGCCATATCCTCATGGGATATACTGTATCTGGCGGCGGCCACTTGTAGAGCCCATCACAGGCTGGCCAACACCCGTGATGGGGTCAACCGGATGGTTGAAGGATGAGGTTCAACGGGCCGGGCCCGGACCCTTCCGGGAAAAACCGGGTGGTGGAAGGAGGGGGTTCAACGGGCCGGGCCGGGACCCCTCCTGAAAAACTGGAGGAGTGGGACCCGGATTTGAACCCGGATCCTCCATGGTGGTAAGCCAAAGCTTTACCACGTGGCCATCCGGCCGATGTTTTCCGGCACTGAAAAGCGCCGAATTTAATATTATTGAGGGCGGGCAAATGGTCTGCGAGTTTGAATCACCTGCTATATAGATGAATAGCAATTACTATAAAACTTATGAAAATCTAATTGCCCTTGTGAATTTAATCTTACAATTATTTAAAGATGGCCGTCCTGCATAATCCGGCTGACTTTTCCTCAATGATTGAAATGAATTTAAATATAATCGATATACAGTATGTGAAAACATGCTTCACTGAATATTTCCAAATCTCTACTACGTGAAATAATTACGTTTGTTGCTTAATATTATAAAAAAAATTCATTAACGAAATAAAATTTTATAGGATTCAATCATTTAAAGAGAATATAAATTATAAAAATCATTACAAATATTTGAAGTATTTCAGCTAAGTGTCCCATCTGTATTAGTAATCTGTGCCCTTCAGTAGCCTACCAACAGTCTACCAGGAACGGACCTCGCTTTTCTAACATTGAGCCCTCATTCTATTCAATTTCTTGGTGGCGATACACTAATTTAAAACTCCAACGCCGACTAGCGATCTTGTAACACCATACTGGAATCGGACTATAAACCAGCCTTAAGGCCTCGCGCCCACATGCAATTATCAGTCTGTCAACTATTTAATTGCAGTAGTGAGAACAAATGACTCTTATGAGACTTCACCCACTAGAAACTCTTTTGTTGGTGGACTAAACTATAGGAGTCCTTTATTCTCACTCCTGCAATTAAATAGTTGACCGACTAATAATTGCATGTGGATGCGAGGCCTAATTGAAAGCAATGCTCAACGCAATTCCGCTTTTTTTCACAATATGAAAAGTATTTATGTGAATTATATTAGTACATTTTTTTTTTGTTAACAGATGACGCCACTTTCCATTCAGGGAGAATACTAAGTGGCGGGGCGAAACAAGCCCTTCCACAGGCTGCCCACCCCTGCGGAGGGGTCAGCCGGATTGTGGAGGACGGGGATCGACGGGCCGGGCCCGGACCCCATGATAAATATTTTCAAGGGGTGGGACCCGAGACTCGAACCCGGGTCCTCCAGAGTGGAAAGCCGAAGCGTTTCCACGCGGCCAATCCGGCCGACTATATTAGTACATTAAGACCCCGTATAACGGGGGGATACGTTCCAAGAAACCAAGCGCTAAATGAAACAGCATTAAACGAGAAGCGTTGAACGTAAATAATGAATATAGGTAAAACGAGAGTGAATAACAAAATATGTATAATCATTTTTTATTTTATTTTGTAACGTATTATTACTATTGTATTACATTAATTACAGACATTTTTCATTGCTAATATCGATTAGTATTCATAAATCATTGATGAAAATCAGAAATATTTGAGTAAATGATTTATGTTTGTGATGAGGAAGGTTCTTCCTCATTTGACATTTTTTCGTTGACAAATCATCTAATGTCGTTTGCTTTTTTTCCCTTTCGTTCAGCAAGCAATTGTCGATAGCGAGACATCGCATCCATGACATTTCGTCTTGCCTTTGAATTTTAATCAAAATTTGGATCATTATAAACTGATCCAATATTTCCGTAATAATGGCTAAATTTGTTTTTAGAAAATCGCGTTATATCGAAACAGCGTTAAGCGAGGTCTTACTGTTGCCAGTTCCTTTCGCTCTTCATCTTCAGAAACGTTAACTTCCTCGCCTTCGTGTGATTTCGGATTTTTTTTGTCAACAGATGACGCCACACTCCATTCAGGTAGACTACTTTTTTTTTGTTAACAGATGACGCCACTTTCCATTCAGGGAGAATACTAAGTGACGGGGCGAAACAAGCCCTTCCACAGGCTGCCCACCCCTGCGGAGGGGTCAGCCGGATTGTGGAGGACGGGGATCGACGGGCCGGGCCCGGACCCCATGAAAAATATTTTCAAGGGGTGGGTCCCGGATTCGAACCCGGGTCCTCCAGAGTGGAAAGCCGAAATGTTTCCACGCGGCCAATCCGGCCGAATGTGATTTCGGATTTATATGAGTATAACGGTTTCAAAAATCGCGCAAAAAGTGAATCAATAAAAAATATAAAGTTCGAAAAAACCGCGTTATATCGAAACAGCGTTAAGCAGGGTCTAACTGTAGTAAAGAATTTTAACAGTATGGATTTTTAATCCAATACTGTAATTGGCTGGATGGCTGCGGTGGAAGTGTGCTATTCTTCCATCCTGGAAGATGCGAGTTCAATTCCCGGGTCCTACATCTTCAAAAGTTTTTGAGGAAAAAATCTGGGCCAAACTCATTGAACCCCATTCGCCATCTGACGGCTGACCCTACCAGGGATATATATGGACTGCCCATGGTAGGCACTGGAATGAATCCCGCTTAACGCTGGATGGATAAACGGCATTTTTTCATATTTTACGTCCCCTTTCCAATCAGGGAGATTACTAAGGGGGCAGTGCCAGTTCCAACCACGGGCTGCACCCACACCCGTGGAGGGGGCGGATGGTGAAGGACGGGGATCACCGGGCCGGGCCCAGTATTCCGAAAAATCCGGGACGCGAACCCGGGTTCTCCTGCGTGGCACGCCGACAGCGTTACCACTCGGTCATCCAACCGCCAAGATAAACGACAGTAAATCATACAAGAAAAAAATACTATACTCTGTTAGTTTTTTCAAAGTAGGCCCGAATGATAAAGAGCTGGCTAATATCTGAAATGCTGGGTTCAATTCCCAGTTCTAACATCTTCCAAAGATTTTTAAGTTAGTCCGGGCCGACTTGTTGAACCCTATCCTTCATCTAACGGCAGCGCCGGCTCTAGCATTTATGTCGCCCCGGACAAAAAGACAAATTACTACCCCTTAAACATATACTTTTTAAAAATATATATCTTTTATTTTAAATAAAAATCAAATGGTTATCATCACCGACGTATTAGCTAGAATAATACTACTGTAATACAAATACCAGATTAATACTACACAATAGTATAATTCTAGCTAATAGAGAAACCGCCCTTGTATAATTAGAGGTAATAAACAAGTCGATGCATGATATTCCTTCCTATTTCTGTTTCAATCAAGTTCACGCAACCAGCGCTATGCGTGCTGTTCTTCTGGTAGTTATTTGGAGGTTTTTGCTGGTGCTTTTTCTGCGTGCTGTTCTTTACGATGCGCGACTTATATACCTAGCCTTTTTAGCTTTTAGGCAAAAACAGTAAATACGAAATGTAAATTAAATGGTAATTTTAGCCAAAGAAAAAATAGACAAATATAAATTTCGATTAATTAAGTATTTATATATTTTGTCACATTCACAACCAAAATGCCGCCCTTTAGATTTGCCGTCCCGGACAAATGTCCGGGTTTGTCGGCCGGATTGGCCGCGTAGAAACGCTTCGGCTTTCCATTCTGGAGGACCCGGGTTCGAGTCTCGGGTCCCACCCCTTGAAAATATTTATCATGGGGTCCGGGCCCGGCCCGTCGATCCCCGTCCTCCACAATCCGGCTGACCCCTCCGCAGGGGTGGGCAGCCTGTGGGAGGGCTTGTTTCGCCCCGCCACTTAGTACTCTTACTAAGTGGAAAGTGGCATTATTTGTTGACAAAAAAAAATGTCCGGGTTGTCCGCCCCTAGAGCGGGCCCTGCTAACGGCTGACCACACCCTGAATTTGAGCCATCGGTTTGAACGACCATCATATATGTTTTTTTTTTTATCAACAGATGACGCCATTTTCTATTCTATTAGAACACTAAATGGTGGGACGAAACAAGCTCTTCAACAGGCTGCCCACACCTGCGGAGGGGTCGGATGGTGGAGGATGGGAATCGACGGCCGGGCCCGGAACCCATGATAAATATTTTCAAGGGGTGGGATCCGAGACTCGAACTCGGGTCCTCCAGAGTGGAAAGCCGAATCTTTTCCACCCGGCCAATATATGATAGACATTCTAATATATATGACCCGGCCGACCCGTCATATATGTTAGAATGTCCATCTACTTCGTAACCTCCGATTGGAAAACAGCGTAAAACAAAGAAAGGTGAAAGTTATACTCAAAGGATCTACTCTTGGAATCGATCCTAGATGCCCGAAGACTAGAATAGGTTTCAGATTCCGCATTTCTACACCGTTTTCCAAAGCCTCTCGATTCGTCGATCTTCATCTTTCCATACTTTGACAGTCCTGTCACGAGTGTGAAGATTTATAGTGAGCTTTACAACTATCCTGATGCTTACTAATCAAATAGAATTAGATAGAAAAAAGAAATTGTACATCAATGGGTCATAAAAAACATATTTTAAAATTTGTAATACACAACCTAAATTATAAATTTCTAGTCAAAAAGAAAGATTTCTTTTATTATTTACAAATTGGTCTAAAGAAAAATACATCTTATAAAAACATTTTAAGATAAAAATATGAAAATTACAAAAGAGTTTACTGCAGTTCTAAATAGGTTAACAGAAAAATTAATATTTAAGAAATGACATCAATGCCGCATTCTTCCGTTGTTTCAACTGGAATAGTGACCTTTATCAAAAATTTGTTATAACTGTTAAAATATTATCATTCTTGTCCTAAATATAAATAAATATGTCCTGGATTAGATTTTCGGAAATTTTTATTATAGATGTAAAAAACATTATACTATTGAAAAGGAGGACGCATTTTAATACCGCTTCTCCAAAAAATGCCGAATAAAGATTTCACGTTAATTATTACTCTCCAGAATTTAATAAATAGAGCGAAAGAACCTTTTCTTTTTCTTAATGAAATATATGTAAAGTAAAAGGATTGTCAGCTTTTCGTAAGCGAAAAATATTTGGTTAACCAATCCTCTATATTTAGACTACATTTTAGAAACTACTGTTTGAAATGAACTGTCATGTCAATCATTTAAAACATTTCTGCTTTCCCTTTATTATAAATTGGTTTAAAAAATCGAAATTTATTGATTTTGCGATATCTTAGAAAAAGTGAAAAACTTAATATTAAGTAGCGAGTATAAAGGCTTCTTCTTCTTCTTCTGGGTAATATGGAGGTTATAGCTGGAGTATAAAGGCTAAATTATTTATTACTTAAAGTCTCATCTTGGTTTTATTAGAGGAGAACTTACCTTGAGACTGTTATTGGTATAAATATTTCATTTAAAAAAAATTAATACAAAAAATATATCTATGAATTTAAAGTGAATAATAATATGAAACTGTTAAAATGTCGAAACCAAGAAGGTTTGGTCGAAACATAAAGTTAACAAATTGCTCATTGTATAAAAAGACCGACATCTTTGATTAAAATATTTTGATCATCTTGCGTTTGTAATTATGGTATTCGGCGAAAATTTTCATCATAAATAAATATTGTTTCTTAATTTGTTTTTTTGAGATATAAAAAAGATGATTTTAGTTTACATTATTTTCTCATAATTTTTATTAGGCCTTAAAATAAAAATACTGTAGCACGAGAAAAACCGAGAACTGATACTTGACTAAGAAGAAAGAAAAGTATATAGAATTTTAAACCATTTAATTAAATAATAATTCATATGTGGTTCTGTCATGATTGCTTTAAAAAATTTATAACTAAAGACGGAAATTTTTATTTTCCATTTTAAATTTTTCTGATTACTGCAGGATTATATGTTATGGCGGAGGGATCTAGTTGGAAGGTAGCGCAAATTGCCAGCTGTCAAAAAATCGCCATATTGGGTTTTATTCAATTTGCTGTGAGGATCATGTCCGTGTCTTTTCATGAATGAAACGATATTTCATTTGAAGGACGTCTTTTCTAATGGACAAAGACGAGTCCTTCACATCCAAACAATATTGCAGCGATAAAAGTTGATGCAATTCTTTCTAGAAGGAAGAAAAATTACGAAGATTTTGCGAAAAGTACTTTCGTTGGATTTTCCATTCAAAAGTACTCTTTGAGAGAATCTTCACTTTTTTATACATTATTTAAACCAATTTCTACTAAAAGATGATTTTCGAAAATGTAAATATTTTCAGCAGACTGAAATTTAACTATCTGTTCTTATGAATCGCAATCAGTTTTATATATGAATTAAGTACTGTACTGTATATCATTTTATCTAAAATAAAAAACATGGATGCCTGAACAGTTTTATGCATATCTGAAGTGATTAAACATTATTTGTGTGTGATCTTTTGTGTTGTGATCTGTAATTTGTGTGCAGAAGAATTGAAAGTGTATAAGAAAACACATGAATTGAGCTACTGTTGAAGTAAAATATCAACAAGATCCTTCTTAATGAATGCAGGGTGAGTACTTCGGTATTAAATTATTATTTGATGGTGCCTAAACATATAATATGTAAACATCAATTACTTCAAATTATTTTAATTGATGTAAATCTAAATCAAACTTTATAATTACTTGAATACTACTATATTACTGTTTTTCATATTCTCTCAATATAATTGATCAATAAAATCATACTGATACAATTTTTATGTAAGTTATAAGAATTCCTATTTTATAAAACATTTATCAATTTTCTTCCTTGATACTGAAAATAATATGCAAGATAGGAGTTCTGATAGACAATATATACATATATAGAGAATTATATTTTTTGTTTAAACATAAAGCTTTTTCCTTACATTGCTGTTGTAATGCTGGGGAAAAGTCTTGCTTAAACAAATATGCTGATTTATATACTATAAAAGGAAATTTTCACTGTTAAAATATATTGAAAACATTTGTTACATAAAATGTTTGAAATTTGTTAAAATGGATCTGTTATTGTCATATTATAAACTGAAAATATTTCATTATTGTGATGATGATTTTCATTATAAATATTTAAAAAAATTTTTAAATATATATTTCAGAAATCTTATAAATCTGAAGATGTATGCAATAAACAATGCATTGTAATAAAATTTCATTCAAATGTTAATCATGGTTAAAAAAAATAATATATAAAATAAAAAAGTTCATATTATTAATATTGCAGATAGTTTTGTAATTATAAACAGATATATATATTTTTAATTATCTATTGTTTTATTTAAAATAAGTTGGAGTTTTCCAAAATATGCCCTGATTTGCTAAAAGAGTGTCATAACTCAAAAATTAGTAGTTATGAGTTATTGGTATAGAAGGATTCATTTTGAGGTACACTTTCACCTAGTAAAGTGCCAAAACTCAATTTGCAAAACTCACTTCTGGAAGGAATGTCATTGTTGCACTCAGAATTTAATACTTCGGTTATTAGCAACACTGTCATATAATCAGTTATGCTTTGCTGTTGTTGTGTTATCATTATACATCTTGCACAAAAAATGGTATATCTTGTGTTAAAACTTTATTGCTGCAAAATTCAGTACAGTATAGGCAAGATTAGCCTTTTTGTATCAATATTGGTTGAACATGTTTTACTTATTGCTATATTTACTGCTGTAAATCCCATTAATTTATGAATATTTTGATTGATTTGTTATATATACATTGTTTTTTTTATTAATTATTATTGCTAACTTTGATTATCAGCATCTCTTCGAGAGGAATGAGAAAACTTCTTTAACTACTCTCCTGATTTATATATATATATATCATCTCATTCATTTAAAATTTATAATATAGATGATAATAGTGAATTGCTTAAATGCATATCAGTTTGTGGTCAACACCTTGTTTTTATCTACTAGTTCTGTGTCATATGACTGCATAACTACAGAAAATATCAATATTTTGTAGTTATGCAATCAGTACAATAATTTTTGTAATATATTAATAAAGATATGTTACTACTTATGATAAGATAATTATGTACCGATTTGAAAATAATACATTAAATACTTCTTAACAACTGATGTACATAATATATACAGGGTGATTCAAAAAGGTTGTGCCAAAATTTATAGACTTGTAGAAGATAAAATTATGAGTAAAAAAGTCTAGTTGCATGTTTTGATTTGAGACTCCATTTAAAAGATATAATTCATGGAAGTTTTGTGATGTCATTTCCGTTTCGATACATGAGAAACAGGAAACATTGAAAAAAGTATTGAAATGAAGTTTATTGGTTTAAATTAACAAAATTGTAAAGCAATGCAACTTTAATTAATTAATAATGCTAGATGAAATGCTTGATGTTTGCAAAAATAACTCTGGACGGACATCTTCATTGCGGAAAAGTTCTGTACAGACGTCCGGACATTCCATTGCTCTATTATTCCCACTGTTGCGCCCATAAATGAGGTGCATATCTGCCAATTCTGCATAAGAATAGTGATCCATAATACTCTCAAAAAGATTGTAGTGAGCAATACACAATTACCAAATCAAGAAAAGTTAGAAATTTAACATTCAAAAATGATAATGTTCAAAAATGAATTCTATGTTGGTAAAACAATTAGGTTTCATTTAAATAATTGGTTGCTAATTTAATAAATAATCTGTTCTCGATGCTCTAAATTTTTTTAGGATAGCTTTTAAGTAGTTGAAATTTGATGGTAAAAAACTTTAACAGAAACGTTTTCAATCCTATCAGTGGAAAACGTTTCTGTTAATAAAGTTTTTTATCCTGTATAGAGCTTTGTTTTTGGTGTGCATTTTTATGAGTGTAACAGGATGGCATTAAAGTGATTTATAGATGGTTTTAAAAATAGTTTTTGACTGAACCAGATATAATATCACAAAACTTTCATTATATCTTTCAAATGCAGCCTCAAATCATAAAACATGACTAGATTTGTTTACTCAGAAATTTATCCTCTACAAGGCTGTAAATTTTGGCACAATCTTTTTGAATCACCCTGTATATCAGATCATTCAAAAATTTAAAAAATTAATGAGTGTATCAGTGATAAATTAAACAACCATTAGTTCATTACTGTATTTTAACATGTGATGTTAATGATGAAAATATGCATACTGATGTGATCATAATTTGAATTCAAGATAGTCATATTTCAAAATAAGACATTCTTTTAGCAAAGTAACTCTACCCAAGGTTGTAATATCTTTATTTATGGCATTATTTGAAATCCTAAAGTTAATTTAAAAGAATCTAGTTGGAATTAAACAGAATTATGACACTCTTGCTGAATATAAGTTTTGGACAAGCAAGGTTATTTTTCATATTTCAACTTATGATGAAGTTGTTAATAATTTGACATAACTTCCTCTAAATAAATTAAGAATTAATCAAAAGGAAGAAGCATTTTTGATTTATTAAAAATCATCATTAGCTTCCATTAACAGTCAAATAACAAAATATATTTACGTTTTTTTGTGTATAAATTTTTATTTTCCTGCCATAGTGCTTGTAATAGTGGAAGTTATATCATTTGGCAGTGTAACTGTTTTTAATTTATGACATTATTTCCACTTAAGATGCAATGTTTAAGCTTGTCAGTTTTCTTCATTTCAGTGTTTTTAATGCAAAAAAAATTCAGTTTTTTTTAGTAAAGACATCTTTACTATACACTGCTTAATATTAATAAACCATAAAATGTTCAGCTCATAGAGCAGGCAATAACACACTCAAATTCATTAAAACATAAACTTTAATTAAAGTACTTTCGGCTTTATCCAGCCCTCATCAGTAAAATTTACAAACAACACCAAAAAGAATACATTAAATATCATTATACATTCGAAATGTATTCTAATTCATAAAAATTCTAAAATCGAATAAATATTAAATTTTAATTTTCAATTACGGCATATTACGTCATAACTCCTGTTGCAAAAATATATATTATGTCATAACTCTTGGTGCAAAAGATTTGAAAAACCCTTGGCAGTGATCACCTATTTTACATGCATTATTTATCCCAATTATCGTGGATTCAATTATTGCGGTATTTTTCATGGCAACAATAATCGCGATAATCGAGGTATTCCTGTGTATATATTGAGTAGAATGGTCTATTCAAAAATTGTCCAGTCTCTAGATATAATGATGATTTTAATAACTGAGAATCTATGAAATAAGAAATAATGTAATTAATATTGTTTTTATCTAATTTTTTTTTTTTTTTTTTAAATTTATTATAATTAATAATTTTTATTATATTTTTTTTTTTTTTTTTTTTTTTGAAAAATTTATAGCTACAGACAAGTATTTACCACATTGAATATATTTTTTTTAATGTTGCAAAAGACATTATTTTAATTAAAAGCTTTGTAATATTTAGTAATTTGTCACAATATAAACTCATAAGTGATCTTCATTCCGAGTCAATTATAACAACTCTGCTTATTTAGAATGTTGTGTGTTTCTGTATGGCTGATAATTGCCTAATGCTAATAAAGTGAAAAGTTTCTATTTATTAAATTTTGAAGATTTTTTCCTATGTAAGTAGTTTAATTATTTGTCTATAGAACACATGATGGATATATATTTATATTTGCATTCTCCTATTATTTTGTTATACTAGCTGCAATGGTTATGCAGACAATCTAGGAATAATTATCAGCATATATGATTTTCAGTGTATATATATACATATACATATAGTCAATCCTTGTTTAAAATGATTTGGACAAGTTCCTGAAAATTACAACTTTAATTAAAACTAAAAACCCCCATAAGTCTAGTATGAATCAGGATTAATAAAAGTACAACATTTAGCACTGTTTTAGCAATAATAATAATATATTCCTATTTATTGAAACATTTTTGATTATAGAAAATAATCATTATCAATAAATCTTCAATACAGAATCATATGCATTCAAATAGCAAAAGAATTTATTCAAATATTTAAAGTGAATGCATATGATTCTGTATTGAAGTTTTTGCTGATGATGATTATTAACTATAACTGAATATGTTTCAATAAATAGGAATATGTTTCTATTACTGCTAAAATAGTGCTAGATGTTGTTCTTTTATTAAACTTTTGGATTTAGAGCAATTTTGAAAGAATTTCAAGTTAGGATTATGTTCCTAGAGTGTTCTCTGGTACTAGAAATGATATTTGATAATTTCTCTTATCTAAATATTAGTATATTGTTCAATAATGGAATGAAATAAAACAAAAGTATGATTTAATTATAAATTTTAATTGGCAAATGTTACACAGCAGTTATATATTATGCTTTATATCTAAAAGAAATAATTAGTCCTTGATTTATGACCAATTCACACTTACAACAGCATGTCATCAATAAATTCTGCTTTCAATCAATGCAATTGACCTGGGTTCAATTTCCAGACCCATTGATCTGGGAATATATATAAAAAGTGGAATATATGGAAAGCATTTTTTTTTGTCTGGCTTTTGTAATTTTATGTTTTTTATTAAGATAACAGTGTCCTAATAAACATTAATTATGAGAAATCCATAAATTTTGGGAATTTCTAATTTACAATAGCAGAATTTAAAATTTTTGGAATTGAACTCTGTTTTAAGTCAAGGATAAAAATTCATAAATATATATTATTAGTTTTTTAATGCCATTTCTCAATCCTTCTCTAATTATCAAGCAGAAGTACCATTTCAGGCCCTACCATAGATTATTTATACCTATGGAGATTAGCCACTGTAGAAGGGATCAACAGGCTGGCATTGAATCTCATAAATTTTCTAAGAAATGGAATCCTAACTTGATTGAGTTGTCTGATTAGAAGAATGAAACATTTCTAGAATTGTTGCCAATTTGACTAATTATCCTATGTGCAATTAATATATTGTTCATAGACAATTATTTATTTTGAGTTAACACTCATATAAAATAAATGTGGTTACCTGATTTTCTATAATTTACAACAAGTTTCAACTTATTTTTTTGTCTCTTATCCAGAGAAGCATAAGAAAACAGAACTTTATTCCATTCCATTACTGAATTTTTTAATTAATTTAGTTTTTTGTAATCATATAATAACAAAATGACATTAATTAGGCAATTTTAAACAAGGACCTACATGTATCTTTTTATATTAGAACTAAATTATTCTAATACAGATAAATACAGGGTGTTCCTAAAAGATCTGGCAAAATTAAATCACAAATGTTACTCATTAAACCAAAGCAAAAAGTTCATATAACCACAGGTCTGGAAATTTTTTCAAGATAATATAGGGTGTAAAACCATACAATCTAATAGGCCTATCAGTCTTGTGATGGTTATAGTAAATCATAGTTTGCAATAAACTCTAACAAAATGAACTGTATATTACTGTGAAAGTTACTGAAATAAGTCTTTGAATGGCTGGAAATAACTCATGATTGCCTGAGAAAGAATTGAACAAAGAAAATGCTATTTTGCCTGCAGAACATTGCAATCCATTTTTAACACAGACAAAAGAAGAGAGTCAAGACAAGAGTTTAAATTTGGAATACTTGTTAAATATTAGTATGAATTTTGCTGTCTTTTGTGGGAATTGCATATACAATCTATGCTTTTATACCTGTATTATCTTGAAAAGGAAAAATTTCCATAATCATGGTTATATTGACTTTTTGCTTTGTTTTGATGAGTAGCACTATGATTTAAATTTGATCTGATCTTTAAGGAACGTCTTGTATAAAGTTATTTCTAATGGAAATTAATATAAAATTTGATTTTGTTTTTAGAATTTCGTTAATAGAAAATTTCATGAAATGTAATATATACCATAAAATGAAAGAGTACTATATTCTTCATATTTTTATTTGAAGAATTTTTGAGAATATTTCTGTATAATTTATATTGTACAAACTATCAGATAGATACCATTGTAAATAGATTTTATTATAATTGGATGAAAAATTTAATAGTATAAAAACTATAATACTTTTAGAATAACATTTTCAATATATATATAAAATATTCCAAAATTTATTATAGGATTTAAGATTTTACTTCTCGGTTCAAAAATGTGTAAAATTCACAATAAAAGCTGAAAATTTTGATGAACTAGATACTTATTATTTTAACTTGATATAAGATATGCTATGTCAAAAATGTTGTTTGTGATAGAATACACTTAAAACTTAAATTACTTTTTCAACAGTTTTTGTAATTTAAGTTTTGAGAATGTTTTATAAAAATATGGTTTATAAATATGTTACAAACACTATTACAAAATCTTCCAAGTTTTATTTTAAAACTGAAAATTGGGAAAACATTTTATATTATTATGTAATAGTTAGACTAAAAACTAACATAAACATTTCTCGTACTAAATCTCAGATATATATTGCTGTTGTAAATTAAAACTAACATAAACATTTCTCGTACTAAATCTCAGATATATATTGCTGTTGTAAATTTATATTTGCTGGTATAATTGATCTAATATGCAAAAATTAATCAAATTAAGAGACTGAATGTATATAAGATTTCTATATACTGGCAATTAATACTGTACTTCTAAATTGTTTCAGCATAATTAATTTGATTGATGAATAGTGTTTTTAAGATGATTGTTATGAAAAAATATAGTACAGTAGGTCTGACTTATACAGTTTCAATTTGTGATTTCAGATATATCTAGATGCACAAGTCTATTTTGTTGAATTTACTTAAACCTGAATGAAAAATTCATTAAACAATTTAATTTTTTATAAATGTATTATGTTTGATTTTAAATTTTGTATCTATGCTTCAAGTATGCTCATAAATTTCATTTGGTCATTCCATTTTGCTAATGTGCCTGTTCATATATATCAAATTTAAGGATTGTTGGACTTATACTGTTTTCAACTTATAATAGAAATTTTTTGGGTAAATTAACCATGTAAATCAAAGATCTACTGTATATGGAAAATAATTAAATTAGAAAAATTGAGCAATAAAGATTTCATGTTTAATTTTGTTAAAAACCATTTGTATTGAATACTATGTACAGTGGGTGATCGGTTAACGAACATAATCCGTTCCAAGAAAATGTTTATTTGAACTCTTCGTTAATATATACAGTGGGTGATCGGTTAACGAACATAATCCGTTCCAAGAAAATGTTTATTTGAACTGTTCGTTAATCGATCATCGATTTACCGAAGGCTTCAAAGAAGGGGAGACAACACCCCCCTGCAGGCAACCCCTGTCGGTGAGAATCATGACTTCCTCCTCATAGAGTGTACTAAAAACAACTCTATGCCTCAACATGGAGCCAATCCAACAAACAATCGTTGGACCGACTCCATGTCTGGTAACAGCAAGGCTAATTTGCTCAAAAGAAGTAGAGTCAA
>AYEL01076254.1:0-16792 GCA_000484575.1 Olivierus martensii | reverse complement strand
ATTATAAAACGATTAAAAAATTAATTAAAAATTTAATTAAAAATCCAAATTTTACCAAAATTTTGGATACTATGATAAAACAATGAAAAATATGACAGAAAATGATATTTTGAAAATTTATTTTTCAATATAAATAAAAATAAGGGCACCAGACCCTGTCAATAACGTTATTGACAACGGAGTTGTAGCAGTTCTTCGGCCTGTCAAGTACGTTATTGACACCGGAGTGCAAAGGGTTAAAGCAACAAATTTTCGTGCAATTTCGGATTTATGTGAGTATAACAGTTTGAAAAACCACACCAAAATGAATCAATAAAAAAATATAGAATTAAAAAACAGCGTTAAATGGAGCAGCGTTAAGCAGGGTCTTACAGTGTTTATTTTTTAGTTGCTAAGGTATTGCATGCAACTATGGCAATCTTGGGTTACTAGCTAGATAATGTGCTCTGTTACTATGGTGAGATGCCATTTTGAACTTGTAAGTTATGCTGAAGAGAGTATATTTTGCCAAAAGCATTTCATAATTGTAATTATTGTGATGTTTTTAAGAACAATAAACTGTTTTCTGCTTATGAGCTTAGTTTTTGTGGGAAATCAAAAGGTTTAGTCAAAAAGATTTAATATTCCTTTGTAAAATAAATATTCAAATTTATATTAGATTAGTTAATTAAACAGCAGATTCCATTCATTATATCTTAATGTTATATAGTATAAAGAGTCAACTTTAGATAAGTACATTTATTTTTAAAATGAATATATATTTTTGGCAGTGCATATGTTAATAATGCTTGAATGATGATAATCATGTTTAAAAAAAGAAAATATTTCAAAAATACAGGATGTCCAGAAAGTAACTGTGTACCTATGTCTAACATGCATACACATTATATATATATTACATATACATATATAATCATAGTAATATAGGTACAATTATTTTATGAACACCTTATATAATATCTAGATATTCAGGTCTTTTTGTTAGTCAGGCTGTGGCTGTTTATTATTTCAGTATAGTATTAATATCAGTCATATTTATTATAACATTTTAAAATATTTTTTATTTAATAAATTAATTTAAATTTTCAAATTTAATTAAAATTGTTACACATTTTCCAAAAAAGATAATAATCAGAATAGAGGTGGTTATGGAGGAATGAACAGACCAAATGCTCAAGCTGGAGGCCCACCTTCAAAAAGAGGACGTTGGGATCCATCAGGAAATTCATTTGGAGGAGGAAGACGGTATTTTTTTAATTTGAAATTTTATAATTTTGGTTTATTTTAAAAAAAGTTTAATTTAATACTATAACTAGATATTTATCATTTTAATTTATATTTAAAATAAAATTCAAAACTCTCTTGGGCAAAGTTATATACTTTGAAAAGATTACATAAATTCCTTAAAGAAATTTTAAATTGGAAATATGAACTTTATTCCAGAGTGGTCAGATGCAATCTTGCCCACTGGGAAAAAATCTGGAATTGTATAAGAATTTTTCCTTAGATTGGGAAAAACTAAAAAATATGATGTTAGTTTGCATTGTGAATGAAATAAAAGTTTCTGAAAACACTGTTCTGCATTTAAAAATATTTTTCTCCTCCCTCTAACTTTTTTGGGTGATTCTTATTAACCTTTACTGCTCCACTGCCTGATCAGACCAATCACACCTCCTCCCTCCTGCATTTCAATAACTGGTCATCCCAGTCAAAGTTTAAAAACCAATAACTTTGATATTTTTGCTTAAATTCATGTTAGAAACAATTGCTCACATAAATATGTAGACCCAAAAGTACTGAGAACAGCAAATGCAAATTTTTTCAACTTGAGTCCGGAAGGCTATTCCAAATATTGAAAATCTTCTTTTTTTTTTTTTTTTTTTTTTTTTTTTTTTTTTTTTTTTTTTTTTTTTTTTTTTTTTTTTTTTTTTTTTTTTTTTTTTTTTTTTTTTTTTTTTTTTTTTTTTTTTTTTTTTTTTTTTTTTTTTTTTTTTTTTTTTTTTTTTTTTTTTTTTTTTTTTTTTTTTTTTTTTTTTTTTTTTTTTTTTTTTTTTTTTTTTTTTTTTTTTTTTTTTTTTTTTTTTTTTTTTTTTTTTTTTTTTTTTTTTTTTTTTTTTTTTTTTTTTTTTTTTTTTTTTTTTTTTTTTTTTTTTTTTTTTTTTTTTTTTTTTTTTTTTTTTTTTTTTTTTTTTTTTTTTTTTTTTTTTTTTTTTTTTTTTTTTTTTTTTTTTTTTTTTTTTTTTTTTTTTTTTTTTTTTTTTTTTTTTTTTTTTTTTTTTTTTTTTTTTTTTTTTTTTTTTTTTTTTTTTTTTTTTTTTTTTTTTTTTTTTTTTTTGTCAACAGATGATGCCAGACTTCATTCTGGAATAATACTATATGGTAGGGCGAAACAAGCCCTTCTACAGGCTGCCCACCCCTATGGAGGGGTCAGCTGGATTGTGGAGATCTGGGATCGACGGGTTGGGCCCTGACCCCATGATAAATATTTTCAAGGGGGATCCGAGACTCAAAACTGGGTCCTCCAAAGTGGAAAGCTGAAGCGCTTCCACGTGGTCAATCTGACCAGCAATATTGAAAACCATTGAGTTTGCCTTCTGTAGATCTTTTATAGCAGTTTTCTTGTGCCATGAAATCAAATTTTTTTTAAAATTCAAAGTCACATGTACATATTCAGAGCTGCACATGGCTCTCAAGCCTCAGTTTGCTGACCCCTGATCTAGATTAATGAAATGACTTTATCCAAAAAAATTAAAATTTTAAATAAATAGAATAAAAGGATTAACAAACACACTCAGTAAGATAAACTGTTTAATAAAAACATTTATGGCTAGCCATGTGGACTATTTCAGTTAAACTATAAGTGTAATTGAACTGAAACAGACTATGTGGATTTTTGATTAAATAGTTTATCATTCTGAATGTACTTGTTGGTCCTTTAGATTTTATAATAAGTAATGTTATATTAGAATATTAATTTCCTACAAGTGTGAATAATTGTATATAATTATTTTAAATGTTAACTAAAAAAATATTGCATTATAAATATTTGGAAAGTTGTTACTGAAATTTTTCACCATAAATTATTTGTTGACTTTCAAAATAAAAATTTAACAAAAATTTTTAACTCAATTAATGAATTATTATTATAATCCATTCAGAAATTTTATTTGATTTTTTTTATGAAAGGATAAATATTATTAATTTTAAGAAATTTTAATTAAATTATAGTTTGTTTTTAATATTCTATAGAGATTATCAAGCTCCTATTAATACTGGTTATGGAGATTATGGTTCAGCACCTGATGTACAAAGTACTTATCTTATGAGTACTGATTATCAAATGAATTCACATGCACAAGGAGAAGATTATACAGGTGGATATAAAGCTCCCGATGCTAGACCTGGTTATCGTGGTGGATATACAGCTGCAACAACATATCCAAGTAGTTATAATGGAGGTGGATATGGAGAAAATAATTATGGTAAGTTCAAGCATTTATTTGCAAAAACTAAGATCAGATTATATCATATTTTCAGATAAGCCTAATATGGACTTCTAAACATTTCCTAGTCTGTTTAAATCTTTTACAGTTTGGCTATTTTTTTTTAAATCAGAAAGCAATTGTAAAAATATGTTTTTATTTTTCAATTAAAATAAAAAATAACAATTTATGAAATATGGATACAGTTGCAAAAATGTAATTGCATTCAATTTATTGTCAAAATAAATAGTGCAATGTATAGACAATTGAAGATGCAAAAAAACTAAATGGATACAATTTTCAGTTATAAAAATTATCATAAATTTAAAACAATGAAAGATATTTTATAAAGATTGCTAGACTACTATTAGAAAATTTAAAGATTGACCAATATTACATAAAAATTTGAATATAGGTCTTACCACTTACAGGTGAAAATAATTCATTTAATAAGAATATTTTCAACTGCAGCTGTTTATTTTTAGCACACTATTTTATTATTGAAATGAAAACTGAAAATGCAAAAATTTGTAATTATAGCCAGATTTATTCGTATTAAATAAATTTTTATGTTTAATGTTAAGGACTATTATTTTCAGAGAAGTTAAGTAAGACAGTTATCATTTACATAAAATTACACATTATATAAAATTATATATGAATTCATAAAATGTGTAAAAATATTTTTAAATATTAAATTATGTTTTGATATAAGATTATTCACAATTTAGTAATGTTAATAGTATATATCCATCATACAATTTATTACTCCTAACATTGTAATGCTAAATTATATAATTACCATCATACACCATGCTAAGCTTTACAACTTACTGTCTAAAAAAAAGTATTTTCTATGATGGAAAAACAATAACTCATTATTGTAGAAATATGAAATACATATGGGTTAAATTATAATTTTTTAATATCTCAATTGATGGAGGAAGTGATTATTAATGTGTTAATGTTGCGATATTAATATAAAAACTGTTTTCTGAATTAAGGTAACAGGTATCAAATTCAGTTTTTAATATAGGATTTCTCAAAACAATATTGTGAGGACTACACTGCAAATATTCGAATTAGATGCACTCTCAATTTGATTCTACTTTACAATAATTGCTTTATAGGAGGATATAATTTGAAAAAATTTAAGTGCATATTCTCAGTAAGTGAAATAAAGAAAATTTTATTGAACTGCATATTAAAGAAGACTTAACATAAAAATGATTAATACCAGTTGAAATGAAATGCTGCCAGAACAATTATTCAAAATTCAATTCTGTTTACCAGAAATTTTAGATCTTTGTGAAACAAGTTTGTCAATATCAAGGATATGCTTTTGTGATGACTCAATTTTCAGCACAAAACAAGTATAGTCATCTCTGAAGTTATATTATAATTGGTTTTAATAACAGCAGTGCAATTCAAGACAAATTTTTCTATAAATACGATGTTGAAATGAGATAATTGGTTTCATACAATATATTTTGATTAAAAATATATTCTAAACTTATAAAAAAAAATAAATACAAAATGAAATCTGACAAACCAAAATGGCAACAATTTTTGAAGAGAAAAAGGCATTTCCTCACTAAGAAGTGACTTTTTCTCTTGAATTGTAATTGGGTCATCTGGATAATTTTCTATATTCATTAATAATTAGCTAAATTAAAGCCCCATGGTTAATTTTATAAATATTATCCTACTTCAGATTCAGGTTTCTTAATTTTTTCAAACATGTTTTGTTTTAGAATTTTAATAAGATTATTGATGCCTAAGTTCCTGATCAGGAGAGTTCAGCAACTCAAAAACATTTTCAGTATCATTTTATAAATCAAGTTTGTTTCTGTAATGTCTACACAAGATATACTTCTGGAATGGTTTCTGAGTCTTGAATAAACTTATTTTTAGATATCCTTCATTGTGTTGTCAGTAACTCTGCCCATGATTCTTACTGAATCTATGATATTGAAGTTTTTTCAATTTCTTTTTCTTATTGAATTTTATGCTGATTTTTATCGTATTGGCTACTAAAGTGGCAGGGCATTCAAATAGTCATTAAAGGCCACTCATAATGTGGTGTATCTTTTCTTATTTTGTGCTACTTTCCAATTAGTTAACCTGAAATTACCAAACAATGAGGGTTTCCAATGCCAGCGATTGGTCACCCACATCCATAGTGAGATCAGCCATCAGATGAATGATGGAATTTGACTGGAGTCCAGACTTTTCCCAAAAAAATATACAGATATGAAACTTGAATCCTTTAGATAGTAAATCTTTAGTTTACCAAATGATTATTCAGCTAATAATAAATTAGGTCTTAGACAAATCACACATTTTCAGAATGATATAATTTAAGACAACATAAAATCAAAAATAATTATTCAGCTGTCAACCTTGATCATTATGAAATTTTATTTATTTTTTAAAGTGAAATAAGTGTTTGCAAAGATATGTATTACAAGCCTTGCCCAATAAGTACTATCATTTACATATAATGTAAATGATATTTTGTATGTTTTTGTTAAAGTCATGTTACATAATAATTCCAGATGGAAGAGGAAATTATGAATCTTACAGCAATTCTGCTCCAGCAATTAATAGTTATGGAAAAGACTATGGTCCTGGTATGTTTTTAATTTTTTTTCATTTAATCATTTCAAAATAAATATATTTTTGGAATATTAAGAATTTTAAGATGATGATTGTAATAATTTATTTATAAACTTTCAAAAAAAGGAGGGAAAGAAACACCATCCATTGCCTTATTCATGAAATTAGTTTTTTCAAATCAAAATCTATATTTGTGCAAAAAACCATTAACAGATTTTATTAAATTAAGAAAAAATCTCAGACTCATACTTTTAAATATCCATATTGGAATTGGAATTACAATGATGAATTATATTTATGAGAAAAAAAAATATTTACATAATAATAAAAATTGAGAAAAATTCTATATTCAGAACTTAAAATATAATACTAGAAATATCAAAACTTTAAAAAATAAAACTAATTTACATTGCTTAAATCTCGTTCATAAAGAAAAGAAAATGGTATGCTAGGATTTTATCTGCATATTTATTTTTTCTTTTAAGTATTTTAATTACAAAAATTTGAATTAATAATCTATAATATGATCTCCATAATTATCAGATTTTATCCAAGTTATATTCTGATTTAACTTATTTATATATCTTCATATCTCTCTTTTTTTTAATCTTAAATATGGTAACTATAAATATTACTATTTATTGTTTGGAACTTATTAAGGCAAGTAAATTTGTTAATAATTTCAATGAATAATTTTCTTAAAACCCACCACTTAATTTTAATTTACTCAAACAGAACAAAATATTGAGAAAAAATGACCAGGTTAATCATAATTTATGTAAATAAATTAATCATTATGATAATTAATAGAAAATAAATAAATATCCAACAAAACCATTAAATTTAATAATACATGACAATTCAAGTAGTGAAATTATCTTCCTTGTTAAATTTTATGAATTTAAAGTAAACTAGTAAAGTTGTTGTTTAACTTTTATTATATAAAAATAAGTGGTGGTAAAAGTATTTACATGCCAAAACTAAACAATAAATGTTAAAAAATTGTGTTCACAAAATATTCCAAACTATAATTTAAGCAATAATTTTGAATATAAATAAAAGTTTATCAGTAATTGGATGATGTCATTTTTCCAACATTAATATATAAAATATAAATTTATTAAATATATTTATAATTACAAAATATAAGGTGTATAGCATTATTACTTTTCAGAAAATAAAAGGATTTTCAAAATTTGATAGCTTTTATATTATTGATATTATAGTATTAAATATAATTAAAATCAGACTAGGAATTGAAGATATTTTTTGAGCTAAATCTATTCAAAAATACATATGATTACATGTTTAAAATTGATTACTACTTTGAGATTTTTTTGTATAATTTTTGATTTTAACAGGAAAGATTTTTAAGCTTGATCTAATTTAGAAGGGGACATAAGTATGTTTTGCATAAACTATCAAGTGACATATTGTTTTTTTTCTCTCTGATTTAGAAAATAATGATGATATATATCAGTTTAAAATACAAATCAATAATTGGTTTTTGTAATTTTTTTTTTATTTAAATGTTTTAAATAATAATCATGTAATGTCATATTTCAAAGAACTTTTAGTATTGATATTAAAAATGATTTTTATTTTAAAGCTTTAACTATTTCCTTGAAAGTTATGAGTAATAAAATTAATTCAGATTTGCATATATATATATATATATGATATTTATATAAAATAATATATTATATAATATAAAATAATATATTTTTTTTATTATTTATATATATATATATATATATGAAACTCATTTTATATTTTCCTACTCTATCTGTGTGTGAATATGCATATGTATTATATTTAGAAAGTATTGTTAACATAAAAATCATGCCATGATTAAATATTTAATTGATTTTTCTTTTCAATGAGAGAGAGATTTATTGTGTGAGGAGTTTTCAGAAAATTATATACAACATAGTAATTTTATCATTTTTCAAAATTTTTTTGTTGGTGATTGATGATAGTACAGTTATTGAAATATTAACCAAGTTAAGCTTGGATAAATCTAATGTTCAAGATGAACTAGAGGCAAATAAACCAAATTGTAATTCAAGCCATAAATAGCAAATTACAATCAGACCTCGTTATATGGTCACTTCAGCGGACTTGGAAAAACTGACCTTATATTCGGGATGACCATATATCCGGGGATAAGAAAAACTTAAGGCAATGGAATTTTATTTACAGTGAAATATGGTTAAGACAATACAATTGGAAACCGGAAAATTTTGTCGTTTTAATCGATATTTTGTCTCAAAATAAAGAATTAAAAAGTTTCTTAAAATTACATAAATAAATAAATCGATCTTTATAGATTCTTTTGCAAATATAATTAAAAAAGCATATAATATGCAGTGATTTATTTTAATTACCGTTTATTTTTTGAACTATGATTACTGTAATTGGTTGATCGATCGGCAAACAGCAACCTTTACGTACAGTATATTTATCTTTTTAAAAATTTACCGATCTGAAGATAAAAAATTAATTTGTTAAATATTTAAATTTTTTTACATTTCACTATTTATTTACTAAAATATTTTACCGATTGCATGTTTTGAAAAACGAAGAAACAATTATACTATAGTTAGTAAATTAGATACAGAAATAAAACACATCATAATTATACTTCCGACAGGAAAAAATTCAACTAGAAGTGGCGTGAGTAGAAAATGGTCAGCTTAAGTATAAGGTATTAAAAAGGCATCAATGTTGGATATAAAAAAAATGATTTCCTGAAATTCAACTTGTGAAATGTGATCCACCCTATCTATAGAAAAAACGACAAATTAAATAATAGTGACTATCGTCTTTTAGCCGAACAAAAAATTAAAATCAATGAATTTGAAACAATTCTACGAATTTGGATTGAAAGCATAGAAACGTGTCATTTAGTTTGAATTATTGCCGAATAATCTTGCAAAGGATATATACAGTATATATACGTTGCAAGATTATTCGGCAGTAATTCAATCTAAATATATGTGCATATATATTTATATTATGTACATATTTTTTTATTTTTATTTTTTTGATCAAACAAATGACGTCACATTCCAATCAGTAATGATGCCTCAAAGCGATCGAGAGTGTCGCACCTAAAATTCTTAAGGTCGGTTCCCACTAGAGTCCATCTTCGTTCAGGAGTCTGCGCAATAAAGTCCTTACTGAACTGCACAAACTCAGTGTCTCCGTCCGTCGGCGCCGAGTTTGCACAGTTCAGTAAGGCCTTTATTGCGCAGACTCCCGGACGGAAACGGACTCTAGTGGGAACCGACCTTAAATTGACTGTTGAGAATTTGTCGCATCGCATCAAGTAGCGTGGCGTCATCTGCCTGATGCGCGTTTATATAATCGGATCAGGGAGATGATCGAGCATGTTGGAGTCAGTGGCGCGACGTGCTCAATCGCTTCAGGTGAAGTTAAAGTGACCATATAAGCGATCATACGTTTAATGCCTGACTATATAAGCGATAACAAAATACACAGAATTCCTATTAAGTTGGTAGGGACTTTCCAAAAGTGACCATATAAGCGGGGTGACCATATAATGAGGTCTGACTGTATTTATTAAATCAAGGAAATACAGTACTTATATCTGTTAATTATAATCAAAATAGAATACAAAATAATAATTATTGAAAACTACTTGAACAACTACATTCCTTAATTTGTAAATAATTAGTCTAAAATACAGCACTTTCTGCAGTAAATATTCAAAACAACTTTATTTAACAGTAATGTTTTCAGTACTTTGTATCATCATTAGCTATACATAAAAATACAAGAAAATATCTATGAAGTAAGAACAAAGCTATTTAGAAAATTCTAGAACATTTTTAAAATATATAACTTGCATTTCATTTTAACTTGAATCACATTCTTTATGATTAATATAAAATTATTTTCAGAATGACATTTCAAATTTAAAGTAGCATCAGCTATACATTTTATAATGTTCTAGAATTTTCTAAATAGCTTTTTTTATTTTATAGATATTTTCTTGTATTTTTGTGTATAGCTGATGATGGTACAGAGTACCAAAAACATTCCTGTTAAATAGTTGTTTTGAATATTTATTGCAGAAAGTGTTGTATTTTAGACTATAATCATTTTAAATTTTGCAAAATTTCCAAGCTAAAACTTTTTCATTTAAATATATTATGTAAATGATGCCTTTCCTGTGAATTCTGACAGTTTTTTCTTCACGATAAAATATTAACAATTAAAAGTGAATAAAAATACAATTAACAGTTTAATTGTAACAAACAATGCAATTAGGCTTATTTCTATATCAGATTGGTGAATATATTTTTTTGCTGAATTAACATTACACCATGAATAAAAATGGCTGTTTTCATTGTTAATGCATGATTTATGACTCAAATCAAATAAACGTGAAATATTAATACTGAAAATTAAACAATAATTAAAATGGAAATAAAATGATGTAATGCTTTGTGAAACAGTTGAAAAATGTTTGACCCTTCACAAGTTAGGCTTAGATTGTGAAGAGGGTGGAATTATATTACATTATAATGAAGATAAGTAGTAAAATTGATTGTATATTAAGTGTAGTATATATGTATTTTATGTGCATAACATTAGAGGCTATATTGTAGATAAATTACTCTGATAAATTTCAAACTTTTTTAATTGCACATTTCTTAAACAGTAAAAAACAGTAAAGAATAATAGCATCCACTCCTTTTATCAATAAAGAATAATAGTTATTACTCCATACAACACACATTATGACAAAGAAAAAGAGCACCCCCTGAATTCTTACACATCCTCATAGGTTTGCACATCACACTTTGGAACCACTATGTGGATATCAAATTCAGTTAATAAATATTTATAATAATTAATCAGAATAAAATTAAATATAAATTTAATTAAATCTGTTTTATCTAAATTCCACTTTACATAGAATATTTTGGCATATAAAATATTTTTTAAATTGTCATTATGATTTATTGATTTAGTATTTTAAATTAGTATACAATGCAAATATAATTTTATATAATAGTATTGCAAAGATAGTTACAGCACTATTATTATTAGAATTTATGATTTTCTTAATAATGTTATTGTTTATTCAGTTCAGTGTTGATACTATTGTGAACTATGCTCAGAGCTGGATTTGCATTTTTAGGGGCCCTAAGACGAGCAAGGCTTTGGGGCCCCTAAAAATTCAAATTGGCTACGTCTAATTTTAAAGGCTCCTTATAACTAGTGTTTATTTCCTGGGTTCCTAGGAAATGATAAGATTTTCACACTTTTTGTATTCCCAGGAATTATAGTTGGTTCCCGGGAATTCCCGGGTACTAACAGGCAGATAGAAAAAATTATAAAATATAATCCTGAAGACTGTACGGGAGTTATTTATCAAAGAATTTGTTAATTGGCAGTATGGAAAAGGAAAAAGAGGTAGTTTACTATCAGAGTTGCACTCACATCTGATCATGGATTATACCTAATTGATCTGTGAGTATGACACGTGTTGGCAACTAGATTGGTTAGTTTACTTCTTTTCCTTCTTATTAAGCCAACATAAAATTTGCATTATTTTAAATTAAATAATTATTAAAATGTTAAGTAGGTAATTCAAAAAATGACTGTGAATTACCTATTTAACTTTTGAAGAAGAGAGCATGGGAAATTTGGAAGAGAAACTAATGACATTGAACAAAAAATTAGAAAAAGCGATCCACTGAAAGACAAAGGTCCTACATTGTTCAACTAGTTTAAGTTCTAGCTTGAACAAGTTTGTGAAGCAAGAATTACAGTTATTTGTATCAACAGGAAATCGATCAACAAGTATTATAAAACTGGGCCAGGCTTTGAAAACAGTTCCTTCATAATCAGTTGAAGCAGAAAGAGCATTTTCTATTGCCAGTTTGTTTATTAACGAAGCTAAGAACTAGGCTGAGCGATAAGAGCACTGATTGCTTATGTTTCCTCAAATCCATATATTAAGAATGAGTGATGTATATTTTATTTGCATTTTGTAATTCAAATTGTGAATTAGTCATATATAAAGAAATATAAATTTTGGAATTTATTAATATCCTTCTTTTGTGTATTTTTTATTAATATTAATTATAAATAACTACTTTTTTAGATTTTGTTAAATTTTAATGCATTCCTGGGAATGGCTTTTATGTTCCCGGGAATGAAAAAAGGCCGGGAAATCAGAAACACTACTTATAACTTATAAGGAACCTTTAAAATTTTTACTTTCTATCTAGCACTTTAATAAAAACCCATTTTTTTCTTAGTAAAAGTTTATAAAAGTTGAAAATTGATTGATAGTTTTGGGGCCACTAGAATTGCGGGGCCCTAGGACTTGGCCTGTTGGTAAATCCGGCCCTGACTTTGCTGGTATTATTATACATATTTTTTTAGTAGCCTGTTGTTATACCAAATATATATGTTGTTAGATTATTATTATTATTATTATTATGGTAAAATAAAATTTAATGATATGTAGAATGAAAATAACCTATACAAGTCATTCTTGATTTATGATACCATGACCTATGAAATTTGAATTTATTGCCATTATTTTCATGTGATGATGTCTAAAATTCCAAATTTTCATCCACATCTTGTATTCATAGATGTGTAATATATAATCCACCCATTATCTTTAAATAAGAAATGCATATTTAATAGACAAACTTTCCAATTTACATATGTTGCATGAATTGGATTCCCTTCTTTTCTGTTATTTTTGTGTATTTTTTAATTATTTTATTTTTTATACTTAAAACATTAAAATATATTTTCCATGCTTTATTTTCATATTGAATGTTTTATTTACTTTTTCTGCTATTTTTAGAGTAGATTAGATTTCTGATATTTTTGAAGTGTGAAACAAGTTGTCAGAACAGCCATTTATAACAATGTTTGTAGTAAATAAGATCACAGTTATGAAACTAGTTAGATATTTATTGCTTATAATTTTTAATAATTTACATTATAACAATAATCTGAATTGTCATCCTAATTCGTATTTTGTGATTTTTTATTTTACACTTAGGTTTATTTCTAGAGTAACTAATAATGAAATATGTCAGTTTGAATTTTGTGATGGTGGTTTTAATGCTTTTAAATAAAATTGATGAGAGAATTTTGAGTCTATTCCTTTATATTTCAAAATTTTATTTTTTTTTTTTTATATGTATATATAAATTATTATATATATAATAATAGGTCTCTGATTTACACTGTTTCACAAATACATGGATTGCGAGCCTTTTTTGTTTTTGTATTGGATATCTATAAAATGAAAATTTTTTGAACAATTTATTTTTATAAAAAAATTACTTATTTTCCAAACTTTGCCTAAATTTTCAAATGTGTGCTTTTTATTTTTGTTTCATTTTCTGTTTATCAATTACACTTACATATATAAAAGCTTTTTAAATGAATTAGTAACCCTCACATCTACCATAGAGTTAATTTTGACACAATATACTATTAAATTTATTGCCAGGTATTTGATGATAATTCTCATATATGTACAGATACTCCCCTGCTTATGATCATTGAACTTATAACCTGATCTTACTATTTCCTGTACAATAGTTAGAACTTACCAGGGGGGTGCCAATCATGGCCCCTCCAATTTTGCCGATTTTTATATATATAGTACTACTCTCCCACAAACCCATTGTAAAGTAATACAACAACACCTCTCAAGCATTCCCGAAAAAAAGGTATTTAAATTTTTCTATGTTGTTTATATACCGATTAATATTAACAATTTAATAAGTGCAGCTGTAGTGTGGTGCTTTTGTAGTTCGATTACATAAGGTATCATCGGAAGGATGCGGGTTCGAATCTCTTATTTATAAATTTTTTTTATTGAAACTGAAATGGATTATTATGCAATGTACTTTTATTAATGAGAAATTACTATTTTATAATTATTTAATTTTTTGCTATGCCCTTTAAACATTTCTATCACAGATATTAAATACACATTTAAAGGAATAAAATTAATAAACAAATTTTATACACAAAATATTTTAATTAGCAAATACAGATTATATTATTATTATTCATCAGGAACCATCTCGATTTCTATGGCCGATGTGCATCTATTCAGGTGATACTCATCATAAAAGCATCCATAACAGAATATTCTTTTACAATGCATGCATTTATTAATGAACATTCAATGTTGGTACACCGATTAAATGCCCTTGTATTTCAATTGATGATTCTGTATGCATGATTCACATCAAAGTTGCTTGAAGACAGACCTTTATTTTTAAATATCAACAAAACATGTATATCTATCTCAATAATGAAAAACATCGTATGCTTGTAGAAATGTAGAATTCATAAAATGTGTGCATTGTAAAACAATATTTTGTTTTGGATGCTTTTTATGAGGAGTATCACCTGAATAGATGCACATTGGCCATAGAAAAAGATAATTCCTGATGAAGAACAATAATATAATCTGTATTTACTAATTAAAATAAATTATTTTGTGTAAAAAAACTGTTTTTGTTAATTATATTCCTTTATACGTGTATAACTAGCCCTCGATTTGCATAGCACTCAATTTACATGGTTTCACTTTTATACGGTTTTTAAATGAAAACAAAAAAAAATTTTGAGGGTTTTATTTTGATTGTTCTGCATTATGCCATTTATAAATTAAAAGAGTATCATATTGTCACGTTTTGTGGGTGTAATTACGAGTTCGTAGAGATTAATAAAGACTGAATACAGCTATATTTTGTATAGTCCAATTTATTCACACAAAACAAAATAATCTTGTTTCACTATAACTAAATTCAATACAAAATCCGATAATTATCTCACACAATACTAATTTATGTCTTTAATTCAGAATAACTCAGTTCTTCTTAGTCCACTTTCACAATTTATCGTTCACTATTAACTTTTACTGTCTAAGTCTCACAGTTCAACTAAACTCAACTCACGCTTTAGCTCGCCTATTTATGTTTGAATGCTTTTATTGTTTTTATTTGTACAGAATATTATTAAATTTTTTTGTACCATATTCAATGTTAATTAATGTTTGTTTTCATTTTCAAAAATAAATTGAAAAAGTATAAGCATTAAATTGTGTCTAAAAATTAATGAACCAATCCCCGTCTTTTCCTTTAATCCTTATCTCATTTTACACGGTTATAAAGAACATATCCTCAACTTTTCATTATCTTCTTTAGATCGATTTACACAGTTTACAGTTTAATTGAACATATCCTTCTATTTTGTATGAATTCTGCGTCTCGGTTTGCACGATTTTTCCAGGAATGTATCTACTGTGTAAATCGAGGGCTAGTGTATTTAATATTTGTGATAGAAATGTTTAAAGAGCATAGCAAAAAATAAAATAATTACAAAATAGTAATTTCTCATTAATAAAAGTATATTGCACAATAATAATCCATTTCAGTTTCAATTAAAAAAAAAAATTAAAAATAAGAGAGATTCGAACTCGCATCCTTCCGATAATACCTTACGTAATTGAAATGCAAACGCACCCACTACGGTGGCACTTGTTAAATTGTTAATGTTAATCAGTATATAAACAATATAGAAAACTTTAAATCCCCTTTTTCGGGAATGCTTGAGAGGTGCATCGTATTACTTTACCATGGGTTTGTGGGAAAGTAGTGCAACAATATATATAAAAATTGGCAAAATCAGAGGGGGCCCATGGTTGGCATTTTCCTAGTTAAATGTTTTCATTGCATATTGGCTAGGAATATCTTTTTGCTTTATTAAAAATTTAGCTTTATTTTTATTTATTTTTTTGACTGATTGCACATAGTAAAGCAATAGCTTACTACTTTAGAGACTGGGTTCAGTTCTGGGTGACCTTATCATCATGGAGGATCCAGTCATCCATTAACTACAACTACATCTGTCATTTTTGACTTAATTTTTTTAATCTTTGATGGGATTATTAAATGACCCCATCATAAGTAGAGGAGCACTTAATTATAAACTCATTGTTTTAATTTTGAAGATTTGTTTAATTTTGATACAGTTTTAGAATTGAAATTTATTAAGACAAAATTATTAAAAAATTAATAAAATTATATAAATTTTATTTTTATATTTTTTATTGTAAATTTTATTTTATACACAGTTATATAAAATTTTTGGAGTTATTTGTATGTGTATATGTCTTTATATACAGGGTGTAAATTATCTCCTTTAAAAAAAACTACACTACGACATAGACGAAATTCAGACAATTAAAGTGATATAAGACACTTGATGTCACAAATCACAAGCAACACTGTAAATCAAGTGCCGCAAAAAATCTGAAAATTTTGTGGTTTATACTACATTTAATATGGATTGAAATAAAAACAAATTTGCTTTTCTTCAGTTTTTGTGGGAGACGTAATCAAACTGGAAAATGCAATTAATTCCGTATTAATATCATAAGAAATCCCAGTCCGAGTAAAACATATCTGGCAATTTTCTGTTCAAACTATCTGGTAACACTTTATATAGCAACAATGGATTTTCTTCTTCTAAGTTGCCAGATAAGCTTGAACAAAAAATTGAAAAAATTAATAAAAAATAGCTCAAAATTTATTTAATCATAAGAAAGAGTTACCTAACTTCAAAAGTGGTGTGAATTAAAAATATCTGCCAGATATGTTTTA